>JAVTVY010020086.1:0-79533 GCA_036873755.1 Hanleya hanleyi
TCTGGTCGTTTCATCAGACACTCTGTCAACCACCAAGATGTTCACTTGTACTACGTGCTCAAAATCATTCACTCGTCTGCATGACTTGCGCCGCCATGAGGCTACCAAGCACGAAGGAACCGCCCGGTATAACTGTACGATATGTACACTGTCGTTTCAGCGCCCGGATCATTTACAGCGCTACACACGTGCACGCCATGAAGTACCCAAGCGTCCATGCGAAGAATGTGGTCGGCTTTTCAACTGACCAGTCAGTTGCTGCGACACCAACGCACACGACACCCTGTTCCGCAGCCACGTTTGCAGATAGAAGAGCCCGTAGGCATCAATATCGAAACAGGGGGAACTCCCACCCATCGCACGAGGGCTGATGATGATGTCGCCCTAATTCAACAGTCAAATTCCGACGACAAGACCTTGGGCCAGATTTTGTACGACGTGGAGGGCAAAGTACACTTCGTGGACGAAGCCGTAAATGTTCCCAGCGATCTGTTACACGAAGACCATCCAGTGAGTGACATTTATCGGCGCCATTGGCCCATGATCCGGCACTGTTTCTACCGTCATCGCCCTATTCAAGATACCTACAATTTCCGACTGACCGACCTCGCCCGTCTACGTAGCTACGTAGAAGCCATCTTCAAAGATCAAACTACGGCCTTCAAATTGAATCTGGCGTTTGGTTATGTGCTGCAGCATAAAGAGACAGTCCGAAAAGTCCGATATTTTTACCCGAGCAAATGACTGGAGATGAATCGGGAAACGGGTTTACTGCATCACAATCGTGAGTGTCGCTAGAGACGATGCTGGAGAAACTGACACCGTGATCCCTTGAATGGACTCCAACAACAACGCCTCTCAAACACCAAGTGGGCTGGGTGGAGAGTGTGACCAATGTTGAGTGCTTTTGTCACGCTTGCTTCGACTGACCACCCCCATCGGCTGAATGCGTCACTCATGCACCAGATTTATCACCATAACATGCCGTACATACTCTATAGAATTACAGGTTGATCGTTGATTTTTGCATTGGAGGTGACCGAAGAGACACGGAGGTTACCGAAGATGTCACGGCTCGGCCCTCGACTTGGGGATAGTTGAACTGAGTGTGCTAAATATAGATCACCAGCTAGCGTGCTATAAAAGGGAAGCGGCCTGGCCGTTTCATCAGACACTCTGTCAACCACCAAGATGTTCACTTGCACAACTTGCCAGAAGCTGTTTACTCGTCTAGATAATTTACGACGTCACGAGGCCTCCACCCACAACGATGCTCGGTATACTTGTACAACCTGCGCACGGTCATTCAATCGGGAGGATCATTTACTGTGCCACGAACGCTCATTCCACGAGGGCGCGACGGAACAATGTAACGGTTGTGGTCAACTTTTCAAACGACGCAGTCAGTTGCTGCGACACCAACGGTTGATTCATGCCCCGGTACCATGGCATGTGCGACAACTTCCTACTGAAGAGGAGCCGCGGAAGGTCAGACCTAGTGAAGATGAGCCCGGGGAGACGAATGCCACTGGTGATGCGATGAAGGAGAGCCCGTCTAAACCCACAGTTCAGAAGAGCCTGGATATCCAGCCGGACCCCACCGTTACGGTTTCGTGTCATACGCCTGACAACATCGAACATTTTCTGGACGAGCCCATAAATGTTCCTAGCGATCTCTTACAGGGCGCCCATCCAGTGAGTGACATCTATCGGCGCTATTGGTCCATGATACGGCACTGTTTCCACCGTCATCGCCCTATTCAAGATATCTACAATTTCCGACTGACCGACCTCGCCCGTCTACGTAGCTACGTGGAAGCCATCTTCAAATATCAAACTACGGCCTTCAGATTGAATCTGGCGTTTGGTTATGTGCTGCAGCATAAGGAGACAGTCCAAGTCCGATACTTTTACCCGAGCAGTAACATCCAGGTATTTGACCAACCGTTTACCATCATTAACCGAGTGTCGCTAGAGACGATGCTGGAGAAACTGAACACCGTGGATCCCTTGGAATGGGCCCGGTTGCAACGCCCCAACACCAAGTGGACAGTGGACAGTGGACAGTGTGACCAATGTTACGTTCTTCGTGACCAAGCTGACCGACCATATGTATTCACCCAGGCACTGATAGATACTCAGAATGCACAAGCAACTATCTGAGGATATGTTGCCTCAACGGTATCCTGGGCTGCCTGATGATGATTAGAATAAACGGTTCAAAGCGAACATGGCCGAAGATGGAACTTTCTGAAATGAAGACTTCTGATTGGACAAGAATACATCTAACGGACAGGAACAAATATGACAGATGCAAATGGTGGCCTCTGATTGGACAAGTCTTCTTGAATTGTAACACCAAGTGGATAGTGGAGATAATGACCAATGTTGCGTTCTTCGTGGTTAAACTGACCACCACCTCCATCGGATGAAAGTATTCACCCATGCACTGATAGATACTCAGAATGCGCAAACAACTATCTGAGGATATGTTGCCTCAACGGTATCCTGGCCTGCCCGACGATGATTAGAATAAACGGTTCAGATGGCACTTTCTGAAATGGAGACTTCTGATTGGACAAGAATACATCTAACGGACAGGAACGAATATGAAACATGCAAATGGTGGCCTCTGATTGGATAAGAATCTTCTTGAATTGTAAATATACCCAACGCGGCTCCCCCAGCGTGGGTATGATGTAACATTGGGGAGAATAAACTATATGAAAAAAACTTCTTGTTGTTGTTGTTCTCTCATGTGTCATCCTTGTTGTTGTTGTTGTTGTTCTCTCTGGTCTATATCATGGCGTTATGTTAGAGTGTTAAGGTGTAACGACGGGCGTTGACGGGCATCACTGCATTTCGAAGAATTAGTGACAATTCCATGGAATATCAGAGCTTCTGAGCTATTTCACCAGGGCGTTGAAGCATTAAGAATGGTGTTGGTGGGCGTTGCTACAAGATGACACCTCACACGGTCCATTTGGACCGCGGATGGTACATCTCTACACCAAATAACATCCTTCACTGCTAAAAAATGCCCACTTTCGCTACAACTTGTACTAATGACGTCACCAATGACGTCACAGATGCTGTAAATATCCCTAAAATCGGGGTCTATACTCCGAGAGCTACAACATGACACATCCGATGACGCATTCGCAACGCGGATGGTCCATCTCTACACCAAATACCTTCCTGCACTGCCCCAAAAGGCTCACTTTCGCTAATACTCCTACTGATGACATCATCGATGACGTCACAGATGACGGGAACATCCCTCAATTCGGAATGTACACCCCGAGAACTACAAAATGACACCTCCCACTACCCAGGACGCATTCAGACCAAGGATGGTCCATCTCGACCCCAAATACCTTCCTTCACTGCCCCAAAATGGCCACTTTACTTACTCCAACCAAATGCGCATGCACAGATTGACGCGACTTGCATTTAAAAACACGCCATTCTGACTCTACCCCACACAAGCTTCACATTGATACCTCACACGACCCATTCGAACCGTGAATAGCCCATCTCAAACCCAAACACACACACACATACCCCCCAAAATGCCTACTTTCTATACTACGGGCCAGGCTGCGCATGCGTAGACTATTGAACACGGACGACCCATTAGTGTAGTCAAGTGCTCCTCCACGAGAGCTTCAAAATAAGACCTCACTCGACCCCATTGGACCATTAGGGACTCACCTAGACTCCAATATGTCCACCCCGTATGGCCTCGGTGACTTTTTTCAAAAATTTCACCGATTCGCTCCGGGACACTTCCTATCGTGTTCTAAATGACGAGACGTGAAAAACAAATCCAAACAACCCCACCGCAAATGTATAGAAGTAGGTTTCCCAGGGGGACAAACATTGAACCTATACCCCAGTATGGGCCTATATGGGGCTCGGTGACTTTTTTCAAAAATTTCACCGATTCGTGCCGGGACACTTCCTATCATGTTCTAAATGACGAGACTAAGAAAACGCGACCCCACAACGCAAATGTCGAGAAGTAGGTTTCCTAGGGGGACAAACATTGATCCTATACCTCCCATACCCCATATAGGCATTTTCACGTAATTTAGGATAAAGTCCGTATTCCGTATTTTTTCAGGAAAAATTTTACATACACCCACCCTAGAACTAGGGAGAGATAACTCTATTGATAGGCAAGCCCCGTTAAGCCCGGCGACCTATATACCCCTCATACCCCATATAGGCATTTTCCCAGGTTTTTCGATAAAGTCCGTGTTCCGTATTTTTTTTTTCAGGAAAAATTTTACATGCACCCACCCATGTCTGGATGCCCCTTCACCTAGGCTTCACTTTGATACCTCACTCGACCCCATTGGACCATGAGTAACTCCCCTAGCTCTCAAAACGTCTATTTCCATACCCTTTCCCCACAATTCCCTGTCTGCGCATGCGCAGAATGGTGACAACGCTCGAGCCGCTAGTCCAGTCATATGCCCCTTCATGAATGCTTCACATGGATACCTCATACGCCTCCATCGGACCATTAGGGCTCCCTAGCTCCAAAACGTCTATTTTCATACCCTTTGGCCACCGCGCATGCGCAGAATGCCGATAGTTCAACCCCAAACCCAGCCCATCAGATGCCCCCTCACATAGGCTTCACTTTGATACCTCACTCGACCCCATTGGACCACTAGTGGCTCCCCTACATCCCAACACGGCTATTTTCATACACTTGGGCCACCGCGCATGCGCAGAATGCCGATAGTTCAACCCCACACCCAGCCCATCAGATGCCCCTTCACGAATGCTTCACATCGATACCTCACTTGACCCCATTGGTCCATTAGGGGCTCCCCTAGCTCCCAACACGGCTATTTTCATACCCTTGGGCCACCGCGCATGCGCAGAATGCCGATATTTCAACCCCACACCCAGTCCATTAGATGCCCCTTCACGAATGCTTCACATATCGATACCTTACCGACCCCATTGGTCCATTAGGGGCTCCCTCTAGCTCCCAACACGTTATTTTCATACCCTTGGGCCACCGCGCATGCGCAGAATGCCGATAGTTCAACCCCACACCCAGCCCATCAGATGCCCCTTCACGAATGCTTCACTTGATACCTCACTCGACCCCATTGGACCATTAGGGGCTCCCCTAGCTCCAAAACGTCTATTTCCATACCCTTGGGCCACCGCGCATGCGCAGAATGCCGATAGTTCAACCCCACGCCCAGCCCATCAGATGCCCCTTCACGAATGCTTCACATCGATACCTCACTCGACTCCATTGGTCCATTAGGGGCTCCCCTAGCTCCAAAACGTCTATTTCCATACCCTTGGGCCACCGCGCATGCGCAGAATGCCGATCGTTCAACCCCACGCCCAGCCCATCAGATGCCCCTTCACATAAGCTTCACCTTGATACCTCACTCGACCCCATTGGTCCATTAGGGACTCCCCTACATCCCAAAACGGCTATTTTCATACCCTTCGGCCACCGCGCATGCGCAGAAGGCCGATATGTCAACCCACACCCAGCCCATTAGATGCCCCTTCACATAAGCTTCACTTTGATACCTCACTCGACCCCATCGGACCATTTTATCTAGGCACTACTTTTTCTCCGCGGAAGCTTTTTCCCGAGACCGAATCACCGCCAAAACCGCGGCCAAACCGCATCACCGCGGATGAATACATCCTGAATACATCCCGTGCAGCAATTGGAACTCTCCTGGATTGGAGGTAGCTTTTGGTCTTTCTGCCGGAACTATACTGCATTTGACCTCTGTGACTCTCCCGTGACCTCCCTAATGCACTCAGATTCAGGGGTCAAGTTACCTCAATTGACGCTTTGTATACTACTCACCTCCCACAACCCGCCATTTTGAACCCACCACCACCACCTCCCACAACCCGCCATTTTGAACCCACCACCACCACCTCCCACAACCCGCCATTTTGAACCCACCACCACCTCCCACAATGACCCATGTGACGTCATATGCAAATTTCTGAGGCCAAATTTTACTCGCTTCTGATTGGCTGTCACCTCCTCATTTCCTCCTCAATTATGCAAATTTCTGAGGTCAATTGGACTCAATTTGCTCTTTACCTACTACTAATGTATATGATTGTTTCTGCCAAAGGGAATGTTGACCATACCGTGATTGCAAGCAGTTGACATTGTCACAATGTCGAGGGTTTTAATCTGTGTCTCTGTTCCCATTTTATTTTATTGTTTTTTTTTTCTTTTTCTTCTTGTATTTATTTATTTATTTATTTTTGTACGTAATCTGTAAGCTTGGTAGTTTTATCGTGTTTTAATATGTGTACATGGGGTTGCATGTTCACGTTCCCCTATGTACCTGCGTATCTTTAACGAGATTAAAAATATGTCTATTTTTATGTATCTATAAATGCGTTTTTAACCCAAATCTAAGCGCAACTGATGCACATTAGATTATGTTATACACACACAATTGCAGAAATATGTTTAGGAACAAACATTTGAGCAAAAATAACAATTTACATAAAAATACTTGTTGTACATGTACGTATGACATCATTCTGTGTCATAACACCAACCAGTGACATTTCACTGTGAACATGATAGTACACATTCGCTATTAAAAATACAAAGTACAATTTGTGCGAAAATATACATAGTAGAAAAAATATGCCAATAGAAAATTCCAAGTCTTTTCCAGGGGACAGGTTTTCTTCATCTTCGTTCAGACCGATCCTAATGTTCCTAATCAATCAATATTTGAATTTGTGACCGTTTCATCCGAATGTGACCTAGCTGAAGTTATTTATTTATTCCTTATTCCAGTTTCGATATTTTAAAACACGCTATGTGAAATTAGCGACCTTCATGAATATATAGCACAAATGGAACCATGTTCCTCGCCATGAATATAATTTGAGTAAAATACTTCAAAATGTGTGTTGTTGGGAACATTTCTTCAACGGACCGTAGTAAAATCTGTGTACATTTCATAATATTTTGCTAGCCACTTTTAGAGTGGTCTAGATACTTTCCTAATAATATTATCTATCTCTCTGCCCCATTTTTGGGTGTTTAAATTGTGGACGTCATACCCTCCAAGCCAGCGGTGAATGGACCGTAGCTCGATATGGTCCATTTACACCGACTGTATTTGTTGGTCCTATTCATCCATATATCCGTTTTCTGCCACTTTAGGAGCGGTCTAGATATCTTCCCAGTAATAGTTAGATTATATTAAGTGTTTTCTTCGTGGTTAAGAGCGAAGAACCAAAAAGAAAACGCTTAATATAATCTAACTGACTTAGAACATTTTTTCTTGGCTGATAATTCGACGCACGTGATCTGTCGCGATTTGGCGGCATCTTCCGATCTCAGTCAGCCTGGAGAGTGTCAAAGGCAGGAAAGGCCGCACACTGAAGGCCCCATCCTCGCTAAAACCAGGGGTATCTCTATCTTTATGATAGATATAACCCCTTGTCCGCTTGGGCAATGTATCGCGATCAACGACACACAGCGGCATCCTGTACATATTGACCAATCAGATCACTTAAGCACCGCGACCATGCATTCTCAAAGAGAGCCGTGTCTACCCGCGGGAGACCAAAGCGACTCTCATGTAAACTGGTGACATTTTTGAATCTCCAATCTCAAAGCGAGGCAGCATGACATCACTCGCTCGACTGGGACTATTCTCCCGCGGGTAGACACGCAAAATGGTACATCTTCAGAAAATTTATGACCTAACCCAAAGATCACAAGATCATTATTGTTTAGCATCATCAGATAAACAAGAATAGTACGATCAGACTACATGCAGGCGAAAATACGGTATAATTGACGTAATTCGTTGTTTTCCGCGTTTCAATGGTTGATCTTCAATGCAGAATCTAGGTCAACTAAATTTATGTCTGCTGCTTCAAACGAGTTCAACGTTCAGTTTTATTTTTTTAACAACAAAACTTGCATAATGATAGCAACAAAAGTACATATCATAGGGCGTGTGAACAGTACTATGTAGTGAATGAAGAACAGAAATGCTGCAACTGCCTTGCCCTGATCAAGTACATGTCACGCTAAGAACCTGGCATAGGTAATAAATTTTCCGAAGATGTACCGTCTTGTATGATGGCCGAGAGGGGCCATCGCGTCTTTCATTTCTAATTTAACGCGATGGAGCGATGGAGCTATGCGATGGAACGATGGAGCTATGCGATGCGCGATGGAGCTATGCGATGGAGCGATGGAGCTATGCGATGAAAAGTCGCGCTACGTGATGCGCGATGAGGCTATGCGATGGAGCTATGCGATGCGCGATGGAGCTATGCGATGGAGCGATGGAGCTATGCGATGGAGCGATATGCGATAAAAAGTCGCGCTATGCGATGCGCGATGAGGCTATGCGATGGAGCTATGCGATGCGCGATGGAGCTATGCGATGGAGCGATGGAGCTATGCGATGGAGCGATGGAGCTATGCGATGAAAAGTCGCGCTATGCGATGCGCGATGAGGCTATGCGATGGAGCTATGCGATGCGCGATGGAGCTATGCGATGGAGCGATGGAGCTATGCGATGGAGCGATGGAGCTATGCGATGAAAAGTCGCGCTATGCGATGCGCGATGAGGCTATGCGATGGAGCTATGCGATGCGCGATGGAGCTATGCGATGAAGCGATGAAGCGATGGAGCTATGCGATGGAGCGATGGAGCTATGCGATAAAGTCGCGCTATGCGATGCGCGATGAGGCTATGCGATGGAGCTATGCGATGCGCGATGGAGCTATGCGATGGAGCGATGGAGCTATGCGATGAAAAGGCGTGATGGAGCGATGGTCGAGACGCGAAATGAAGATGCGGACAGAAATGAAAGAAAACAACAAGACGCGATGGTAATGCATGGGTCAGAATGAGACGCGACAAAAATGCGATTTTCCATCGCATTTTCATCGCGTCTTTCATTTCTGATTTTCCATCGCATTTTCATCGCGTCTTTAATCATTTCTGATTTTTCATCGCGTCATTTCTGATTTTCATCGCGTCTTTCATTTCTGATTTTCCATCGCATTTTCATCGCGTCTTTCATTTCTGATTTTCCATCGCATTTTCATCGCGTCTTTCATTTCTGATTTTCCATCGCATTTTCATCGCGTCTTTCATTTCTGATTTTCCATCGCATTTTCATCGCGTCTTTCATTTCTGATTTTCCATCGCATTTTCATCGCGTCTTTCATTTCTGATTTTCCATCGCATTTTCATCGCGTCTTTCATTTCTGATTTTCCATCGCATTTTCATCGCGTCTTTCATTTCTGATTTTCCATCGCATTTTCATCGCGTCTTTCATTTCTGATTTTCCATCGCATAGCTCCATCGCTCCATCGCTCCATCGCTCCATCGCCTTTTCATCGCATAGCTCCATCGCTCCATCGCATAGCTCCATCGCGCATCGCATAGCTCCATCGCATAGCCTCATCGCGCATCGCATAGCGCGACTTTTTATCGCATAGCTCCATCGCTCCATCACATAGCTCCATCGCTCCATCGCATAGCTCCATCGCGCATCGCATAGCTCCATCGCATAGCCTCATCGCGCATCGCATAGCGCGACTTTTCATCGACTTTTCATCGCATAGCTCCATCGCATAGCTCCATCGCGCATCGCATAGCTCCATCGCTCCATCGCGTTAAATTAGAAATGAAAGACGCGATGGCCCCTCTCGGCCATCATAGTCTTGCGGTAGACACGGCTCTCTTTGAGAATGGATCGGAACTGTGTGAACTACTTCCTGTCTTAGATAACTCGCTTTCACGGCCAAGTATACATACCGACAATAATTTGTTCGCGATTGATATGCTCCGAAACGGAAAGAGTCATTTTCCAATTATATAGCCCACGTTATGTTTAGCAATTCGCTTCTAACTCGGCGGAGTCAGCAGGTCAATGACAAGCCAAATACAGACGGTGAAAATCATACGTCGCCTACTCACCCCCCAAATTTTGGGGGGATGGCTCCCATTTACACCAACCTGTAACCATTTCGGTCATCTATACGTGGTAAGACTGACCCTGGGATCGTGTGTATCCATTTTCAGCCTACTTTCGGCAACTGCAAGAGGGAATGCCCAGATATCAATACCACGTGACTTCGCCAGCCAATCAGCAAAAGTCTACCGACGTAACCCCAACGTAACTCACCATTTTCGAGTCATGTGATGTCCTACTTGTTCAAAATTACAGATCCACCACACCTCTTGTATGATACGAAAGTTATTCATACCTATATATTTTGTAAGCCCAGGCAATATCTGTTTCAGAAGTGGTATGAATACCTGTAATTTATCACATTTCTCGAGTCTGTTCTCCGCCGGATGAAGGCCGAACAGAATCCGGTAAAACACCGGATATCGCTCCGCGATAATGGGCATCAGTGCACAATTAATCACTTCCGGGTCGGTGCCCACGATCTACTTTGTGTAGAAATTTGAGAGCAGATCTTTGTGGATTTTATTAGGCGAGATTATTCAGCATTTCTGATAAATTTGATATTTCAAATTGCAGATGAGGCTTCAAACTGTACTTCCTGGTGTTGATTTGGCAACATTGGGGCAAAGCCTGGCGGAAGGACACATGAAGAGTGGCGGTGAAAAGGCTCTCTGTTTACAAGCTGAATGACATTCGGTAACACCACTCAGCTGCAAATGGCGGCAAGTTGAAATTTCCATGGTGAACATCTGTCAAGACTTCCACTGATAATGTCCCACAAGGTAAATATTGACATGCCAGGTGGATTTATGCATTGTGATTTTTCTGGATTTTCGCCGATTTTTAACGCTAATACATAACAAGTAACAGAATTAATTGTGCACTGATGCCTGTCACACCACATTTTCACATTTGACCAGAGCACTTTCAATCATCACTGTGGCTATAGTTTTGACTTAATCAGCCCAATTTCTTCCAGGCTCACTCATAAACAACATGCAAATATTGACATTATTCCAAATTCAAGCTATTAAATTTTTAATTAAATCAAATTATTTTTTAAATTAACTTTTAATAATTTTTAATTATTTAAAAAAAAAAAAAAAAAAAAAAAAAGTGGGGTGAAATTGACATCATCTATGATGATGGATAATATCACTTGTATTCCTACGCCATTTTGGTACAGAATGGAGATCTTTTGGAGAAAATATCAGCAAAAAATGGCTGAGATGTCAGTGCTCGGCTCAAATGGTCAATGCAGAATATGGCAGGGTCCACTCAATACCACTGGCAGATATGGTCAAATAAGCTTTCGAGATCCAAGGGATTATAAATGGAAGAAGAGAAATGCACATAGATTCAATTATATAATCTTTATTCAAAATTTAGACATCACTTCAAAGCTGGATTGCTCTCATCTGTGTCACAATAACCTATGCATAAATCCACTCCATATCAGCCTGGAACCACATGAAATCAATAATCATCGGATCACCTGTAAAAACTCAGATGTTTGTTCCACACACAAAGAATATGCAAAATGCCTTTTGCATTTGAGACTTTAATGAGGTAAATAAAATGGAGTCATTTTTTTTTTTATTTTTTTTTTTCAGTTTCCATATGTGTGGTCCTGTAGGCCATCATCTAATTGTCCTTTTTTATAGTCAGTATCTCCTGGATTGCCCTGTTTATATTTCAAATGTTGATAGATTTTAGCTCCTGTTTGCTTGAGTTTTCGCTTTCTCACCACAGGCCTATTTCGATAGCTTTTATGGTACTCTGAGTCAATCTCCATCTGTTTTAAACTTTTTGCAGCTCGAGGTGAGAGAGAGGCTCCCATGCATCCAACTTTGGCTATCATGGAGGTCCCCAACTTATTGTTCATTCTGTGGATGGTTGACGATGCTCGACCAGGAATATTCCTAGAGAAATTGACATTCTTGGGTAAGGATACACTTATAGATCTATTGATGGCTTCACATTTCTGTGTGTCTGTATTCAATCTCAGTTGCATCAGAGCACTTTCACTTAATTTCATTTTCAGAATCTCCTGGAGAATAAATTTGTCATTTTCAGTCATATTCAGATTGGAGATTTTGTGCGTAGCAAGGAACATGGATCGCAGCCACCAACTATTCGAATGACCCCCTCCACAGACCAAAGAGTTTCTCCGACATCTCGAACAATCCCCAGAATAACAGAGAAGTGTGGCCTCCAGCACTCTAGGAAGATGGTTTTTGATTTTCTCTAAGTTGCCACTATGCACTTTCATCAACTCTTTGAATACCATGCTGCATCTGGCTTTTACATCCTGACTCAATACTTGCTGGGCTTTCTTTTTAATTTCTTGTGTCTTTCCATAGAACATATCATCACTAAACTTAGCACTTTTACATTTTCTGAACTGGGATCTCCCTAAATGAGTTGGGTCTGCCAGCCTGGTCACTTTCCACATGGGATGAAGAATTTGCATTCCAGCCTGCATCCCCTTTGCAGATGTTCCATCTCCATCTGTTGTGACATATCTTACCAACATCTCCTGCATACCAATATCACTTCCCATGGCCTTTCCCATCTCAAACTCTGACCATGGCGCATTCACATTGAGAGTTGCAGTGCAATCTTCATGCCCATCTGGGCACTTTACATCCATTCCTTTTCCCCTAAGCCATGCACCAGTCCAACACAATTTATTCTGGAATACAGCAGCAACAATATATTTTCTGTCTGTTGATGTTTCACATCCTATTGCTATGGCTTGGGAGGCATTCTGTGTGCATTTTCTTGAACTGGTAATTTTGGAGCTGTTATATCTTGCATCAACAGCTAAGTTTATTTCATCCATTACAACCTTGCGCACTTTGTTAACTTCTTTTATGGCTTCTAGTTTTTTTCTCATGTCTATCTTATTTAACTCTGTTACAGCAGTTCCAACCATGTTCGCTGTCCTTTGCATGCCAGTTCTTGCTGGAGGAGGAACATCCACTGATGCTAACAGTAACCTTGTTCTGGAATTTCCCATAGGTGTGTCTTGCAGACCGACTTGAAGGGATACATTTATGGCAGCAGCATTCGGTCCAGGTTTGTTTGTCTTGACTTCTTCATAAAGTTTATAATGGCGAGAAGTATATTGACAGTTAACACACTGCAAAGATTGAGACCATCCCAACCCCCACTTTTTTTCACTGGCTATGACCACTTCCAAAATATCACAATCAGGGGAAGTAACTCTGTGGTGCTTTATCACATCATTCCACATTTGAAGCATTTTGCAGTTACTGATCATTCTCATGCCTTGGGTGTCATTAGAATTTTTATCTTTTATGTCTTTCAGATTTGGAGCCGGTTTCTTTGGCCGTAGTAATTTCATGGATCCAGAGATGCCCTCGGTGTCTGTAGCTTCAACTGTCCTCTTGTCTATGCTAGGCCTTGTAATGAAGGTGAACTCATCTTGATGTAACCTCCTCGTTACTACAGCATCTTCAGATGATGGTCCAGGGACAGGGTTCAAATCTGAACTGTCGGCCACAGCTAATATGGGGTGTCCAGGATGTCCTTTTTTAAAGTGAGTCAACTTCCTTCTCTCTTTACCCTTCATGTTGGTTAATGTAGCAGAGATGAGCAAGTGATCATCAGATATGTTGGCATTGGATTTTATTCCCATTTTTATATACTATTTTTTTCTCTGTTTTGTTTTTACAGGTGTTGTCCCTTTGCAAACATTGCGGCAGTTGACTTAAAATGAAACAAAAGGATATATTTCTTCATTTGTGTTATGAGTTTTGTCAGTAATAATAACTTTATAATTGATAACTTCATCTGTCTATTACTGCCACCAAGATGTTGATTCTCTGTAGCTACATTCAATTGAACTAACAGATATTCTTTATTTGGGGGATGTGTATACCATGAACACCTCAGTGTTATATTGTTGAATGTGTTGTGTACACAATTATGTATATTGATGTGACCTTTTATATGTTTAAACAAGTTTTTTATCTCTCTATAAACATCAATTTTAAGACCTGTGAGATAATCCTGGGATGACCCACTGATTATATGGAGAAATTACTCGCTGTCATGAAAGACTTTTTTACCAGATGTAGTGTAACTAAGCAGCTTTTAAACAGATTATGTTTTGTCACATCTTGAGTTTTTAATTTTTATATTTTTAAGTTTTAAATTGAAAAAAGACATGAAAATTGAGTTAAAATAGCAAAAAAATAATTAAAAATAGTCTTTGACATATCTAATCAATGACATATCTAATCAATTTATTATAGGCAGAAGGATAGTCTACTGAGTGCTTTTTACCAGATGGAAAAATACTTACAGGTTAGTGAGATATTGTACTTTTTATTTTCACCTCACTATTAAGTCATATGGGAGAAAATGAGAGGAAATGATAAAGGGGGTACCCTTGTTATTTAGGTTATAAAATCTCTATCTTTGAATAGTTTTATTTGTGCCTTCTCAGGATAGTTTGGGGATGGGTAATGATTGTTCAGATGAGAGCATTCTTTATTTTAACAATGGTTCCATTCCTGACAGGCATCAGTGCACAATTAATCACTTCCGGGTCGGTGCCCACGATCTACTTTGTGTAGAAATTTGAGAGCAGATCTTTGTGGATTTTATTGGGCGAGATTATTCAGCATTTCTGATAAATTTGATATTTCAAATTGCAGATGAGGCTTCAAACTGTACTTCCTGGTGTTGATTTGGCAACATTGGGGCAAAGCCTGGCGGAAGGACACATGAAGAGTGGAGGTGAAAAGGCTCTCTGTTTACAAGCTGAATGACATTCGGTAACACCACTCAGCTGCAAATGGCGGCAAGTTGAAATTTCCATGGTGAACATCTGTCAAGACTTCCACTGATAATGTCCCACAAGGTAAATATTGACATGCCAGGTGGATTTATGCATTGTGATTTTTCTGGATTTTTGCCGATTTTTAACGCTAATACATAACAAGTAACAGAATTAATTGTGCACTGATGCCAATGGAGACACACGATTCGCAAGCCATCTTATGGATGGCGAAGTGTACGCAAATGCCATTTACACGTGAGACTCTTTCTCGCAGTAGGGAGTCTCGCGAGACGAGAATGCGCGACCATGGCGACCGTGACAACAGATCGAAAACACCATAGTAAGGCTCATTCTCACGGTGCGATTTGTAGTAACAACTTGTAGCATACAACTCAGTTGCATCGTGAGAACACTCGTACGATTTTAGTCGCATGCTACAAGTCGCATGAAATAGGGCAGGTCCTATTTCATGCGATCAGTTGCATGCTACAAATCCGGGGATTCCCCCGTCGAGTTGTTACTACAAATCGCATAGTGAGAATGGGCCTGTAGATAGCTTGTGCGATACCCAGTGCAGAAGAACATGCACCTTTTCAACAACCATGAACATTAATAAATATAGGGAAACATAGTTTAAAACAAAATCTATTTGAAGAGAAAATAAACTCATTCATCTCCATTCATCTACCATCAAACATCCAACAAGCCAGCCAAATGTAGAAAATACCGAAGCTTTAAAGGCGGTCAGTGTATCCGACCTCACCTTCCCACTGAAGGACTTGAATTGGGTTGAAACGCACGGATTTCTATAAAATTTCACTGGTCTATCCATTAATATTTTATTGTTATGCGTGCTTGGATTAAATATTTTACATTCGATATCAGCGAATAGTTTAGCAGCGAAAGTAAAACCCAAACGTATTTTACCACCAGCGCAGTTTTTCTAGGTCACGTAACTGGAGTGTGTGGGCGGAACGCGGTTTGCTATGCAAGTTGGTCAAGGGTTCGCCTTTGGCTCACAAATAGAAACCGCGACGTGGTGAAGATGTGAAGGCCCAGCAGGCAGGATGGATTATTATCCGCTGGACACTTTTTTGTGACATCGATTCCATCTACAGGGGATGAAAACTGTGCGCCAGGGGCCGCCGGTGCCTTGATCTACGACATGAATACCCCAAGGAAATCGCCCCTGAAGCAAGCAATTGATACATACCACGCTTTGACCATACAGATCCCCGAAAGTGTGACAATTGTTGTCACCGTAAAAGGTAAAAACAAAATTTCCCTCGACATGTGAATCTCGAAAATGTCTCTAAGCTGACAGAACTTGTTTCATTTAATTTTTAATCTGGCGATGTGATTTTCTAGGAGGAATACACTTCCGGGATTTATTTGAATCATTGTGTGAAAATTGACGTTATGGAATTTCGATACCGTCTGTGCTGGACAATAGTGCCGTAGTGACTGAACTTCTCATAAATTTGATTACCGGTACGGACTGATTTTATTCGTAGCGTGATTGACTTTACATTTTCACTGCAAATTTGCTTGTTGATTTCTTCTGTGATTGACTGATTGTACTTGTACCGATTTGCTGATTGACACTATATGGGATATGCCTTTATTTAAATCCAGTTGGCATAAGTTGTAGTCTAACGTTGTTCATTTGATTATCGTGATGGAACATATGATTTCTAATCTGAGTGCAGTATAAAATCTGGTCACGTTCACTGAATGTTTTGTTTTGTCTCATCTGTCATTCTCTGCCTGGACGAGCTGTCAGTTAATGTTCCACAGCCAATCAGAGCATTCTTTCTAACAACTCAATTCTCCTATTCTTAACGGTGTAATATACCGGAGAATATTTTTTTATTGACCCAACCTAGTATGTATATGATAATGATCGTGCCAATTATTCAATGTGGATTCTGGATGTTTTATGTGCCATTCAGCGATGGACCCATTACCTGAATCTGTGAAAATGTTTCTTCACCGTGTTCATTGGATTGGATTACTATCAGGCGTCCCATACAGGGAGGGGTCTGCAACTTGAGTGTTTCTATATTGAATTGTGGATTTAATGGTGTTCATCCTGAAAGTTCTCAGGATCTATTATAGGCGTCCCATACCGGGAGAGGCCTGCATATATCATGTTTACGTAAGTGTGAGTGTACTAGGGGGGGGGGGAGTTACGTGATGAACTATGCCTTGCGTGTGCCCATCGATTGTGGAAGGGAAACTTACCTGTGAACCTGGACTTATCTTCACAGACAGTTACTGTGTATTTCCGATAGTGTAATCCAGTGTTGGATGATTTAATAACCGGACATCAGTGAACTTTCGAAAGCGTGTTGTCCATGCTCGCCACTTTGGCGGCCATGTTTTTCTATCGCACCGAAGTGAACTGGGTCAGTCTGACCAACATTTGTTAGAACTGTGCCATCTACTATTATACGATGAATTGATGCGTGCTAATGATGCTGGGGTTCTTCTTGAGAATTCTAGGACTTTATTACGTAAATGTGCATGGTTATTTTCTCGTTATCGCCATTCTCTGTAGGGACTCTATTTCTTCACAAACTGTTGTTCACGAACATGGTCGTCGAAACCTAAATGCACATGTTTTCACTGTCGCCGTGAACGCATCATATTCCAGACAATTCCCAACGTAAGTTGTTGAAATCTTACCGGATGTCTTGTTGGCATGTACTTGCAATTTACCTTATGTACATTTAAAACATGTGTACTGGCTGGTTTTACGTGGCAGCTATAACACGGGTTGCCAATGTTTACAATCGGGTTCCACTTCCGGTGTTGCGCGCGAAACTTGCTGGCAGAAAGCGCTTGGTATGAAGGGAGACAACTCGATTAACATGCAAATTAATACGCAATGGCCTAAGATGGCTCACATTTATAGTCGTGATTTAGCGTTATATATCGGAGGAAATTTATGGATGCGATACATTAGACACAGAACTTATATTCATGCATTGCATTAAAAAACATTCTTATGACATATGATCAGTGAATTGATATTCTAGCAATCTTTAAACCCAGGCCTACAGGGTAGTGGGCACCGCCTATTCCGCGAAAATATGACGGGGGGATACGCCGGAGATGGTAACCAACAGTTAATAACTCTGCCTGTATCTCTTCGATATTTGATTCTGTTTACTTATTATTAAACCTGTACAGATACCCGTTTCAGAAATATATCTTTTACTACACATTACTTTCACCTCACGACGAGAAGTTTAACGTAAAAAATGCATGGTGTCGATTCGACGGGAATTTTTCGCGATACACCGACACAAAATATTTTAATAACTTTCATTGAAAACGCATCCATAAAATACAAATCTAAATAACAGTTTTCATTTCGAGTATCATAGGATCATGAAAATATAAACGTTTTTGTATATTCTTCGTTCTTCATGTAATGTTTACAAGAATAGTTAGATTGTATTCGCCGCGTATTTTCCGCGATATATACCGACACCAGGTTTCAATACCGGTAACTTACTATGAAAACGCATCTATAAAATAAAAATCTAACTGTTTATTTTTCATCTCGAGTATTATAGGATCATGAAAATATAAATATTATTGCTGTATCTGTTTTCGGAAAAGATGGTGTCAATTCGCCAGGAATTTTCCGCGATACCGACACTTGGTATTGATAACTTTACTTGAAAAGGCTCCCGTAAAATATAAATCTAAATGCATAAATTTCTTGTCTAGTATTATAGGATCATGAAATAAAATATCATTTCTGCTTCTTTAGCAGTTTCCTTGTAATATTAATGGGAAAAGATGGTGCCGATGTGACGCGATTTTTTCGCGATATTCCAGACAGTATATAGTTTTGATAACTTTCCTTTGCAAACGCATCCATAGAAAGAAAACCTAAATACATATTTTCATCTCAGTATTACGGGATCATGAAAATATGAATGCCATGAATTATTTTCATAAATAATATCATTATCTTCAGCTATTTCTTGCGATGTTTACTTGTACACGCATAATACGATTTGCCGAGATTTTAAACCAAATTCGCCAAGACAGGCTTCCAAAAAAAAGCTTAGGTTGGGACCAATAGATATCCGGAGGCTAAAATGACACCTATGACCTTAATCCAAACGATATTTGATGTAAGTCACAGCTTATAAAAAGCGGCATTGCAACACTAGATTGCTTTCGATCAAAGTGGAAAATGAACAGAAAATGACAATTTGGTCAGAACGGATACGAAAGTATTGTGTTTTGTAAAAGCAATGGTACCGTACCATTAGTACAAATTTTATTTCTAAATATATAGTCGCATTACCTTAGCCCCATAAAGAAGATAAGGCATCTTATAATGATGAAGTTCAAATTCAAACTTCCGTAGGACATGAAATATGAAAATTAAATCACCCGGTTAGCTCAATTTAACGGCAATGTAACGTACCGGGGTATGCCGTACTGAAGGCCTCAGTTTATCCACTGCTAAAATGTTCATTTGCTTAGTATTTGTCATGAAAATATTTTATATACAAAAACGAATTTAAGTTTTGTGACGAATGAATCATATCCATAAATTTCGTTTCAAGATACGACGCTAAACCACGACTATAACAACTCGATTAACATGCAGATTTATAGGCAGTCGCCCCAAACGGTTATCATTTATAGTCGTGGTTTAGCGTCGTATCTTGAAACGAAATTTATGGATATGATTCATTCGTCACAAAACTTAAATTCGTTTTTGTATATAAAATATTTTCATGACAAATACTAAGCAAATGAACATTTTAGCAGTGGATAAACTGAGGCCTTCAGTACGGCATACCCCGTACATTGCCGTTAAATTGAGCTACCGGGTGATTTAATTTTCATATTTCATGTCCTACGGAAGTTTGAATTTGAACTTCATCATTATAAGATGCCTTATCTTCTTTATGGGGCTAAGGTAATGCGACTATATATTTAGAAATAAAATTTGTACTAATGGTACGGTACCATTGTTTTTACAAAACACAATACTTTCGTATCCGTTCTGACCAAATTGTCATTTTCTCTTCATTTTCCACTTTGATCGAAAGCAATCTAGTGTTGCAATGCCGCTTTTTATAAGCTGTGACTTACATCAAATATCGTTTGGATTAAGGTCTTAGGTGTCATTTTAGCCTCCGGATATCTATTGGTCCCAACCTAAGCTTTTTTTTGGAAGCCTGCCTTGGCGAATTTGGTTTAAAATCTCGGCAAATCGTGTTATGCGTGTACAAGTAAACATCGCAAGAAACAGCTGAAGATAATGATATTATTTATGAAAATAATTCATGGCATTCACATTTTCATGATCCCGTAATACTGAGATGAAAATATGTATTTAGGTTTTCTTTCTATGGATGCGTTTGCAAAGGAAAGTTATCAAAACTATATACTGTCTGGAATATCGCGAAAAAATCGCGTCACATCAGCACCATCTTTCCCCATTAATATTACAAGGAAACTGCTAAAGAAGCAGAAATGATATTTTATTTCATGATCCTATAATACTAGACAAGAAATTTATGCATTTAGATTTATATTTTACGGGAGCCTTTTCAAGTAAAGTTATCAATACCAAGTGTCGGTATCGCGGAAAAATCCTGGCGAATTGACACCATCTTTTCCGATAAATATTACAAGAAAACAGATACAGCAATAATATTTATATTTTCATGATCCTATAATACTCGAGATGAAAAATAAACAGTTAGATTTTTATTTTATAGATGCGTTTTCATAGTAAGTTACCGGTATTGAAACCTGGTGTCGGTATATCGCGGAAAATACGCGGCGAATACATTACATGAAGAACGAAGAATATACAAAAACGTTTATATTTTCATGATCCTATGATACTCGAAATGAAAACTGT
The DNA here is from genome assembly GCA_036873755.1 of Hanleya hanleyi. Taxonomy (NCBI): domain Eukaryota; kingdom Metazoa; phylum Mollusca; class Polyplacophora; order Lepidopleurida; family Hanleyidae; genus Hanleya; species Hanleya hanleyi. The sequence goes on from JAVTVY010020086.1 coordinate 20,708, forward strand.
TATTTAGATTTGTATTTTATGGATGCGTTTATGGATTCCGCTTAACCCGGGGCTAGGGGCCGTATGAGCCCATGTACTTCAAGATCCTCATGGTACTCATATGAACAGTCACAATCAAAGCGTGACTGAGGTACATCATTTTTAGATGACGACTCTATAACGAATATTATGGATTAAGAATACTGATCAGCGACACGGATTTGATATTTTGGAACATCATGATGTCTTGCCGGCATCATTGAAAACTGATGACCGCTTCTCTCTTGCAGGAAACAAGCCTATGTTTATGTATACTTTTGTCTTTTTGAATTTGGTGCTAATACTGTTATATGGAAATGGAATAGGTCTTTGGATTATGGACGCGGATATTCTCTAATGGACGACGGCTGGATTATGAATGACGGACTAGACGCTTGTAATTCAATGAAAGTTATTAAAACATTTTGTGTCGGTGTATCGCGAAAAATTCCCGTCGAATCGACACCATGCATTTTTTACGTTAAACTTCTCGTCGTGAGGTGAAAGTAATGTGAAGTAAAAGATATATTTCTGAAACGGGTATCTGTACAGGTTTAATAATAAGTAAACAGAATCAAATATCGAAGAGATACAGGCAGAGTTATTAACTGTTGGTTACCATCTCCGGCGTATCCCCCCCGTCATATTTTCGCGGAATAGGCGGTGCCCACTACCCTGTAGGCCTGGGTTTAAAGATTGCTAGAATATCAATTCACTGATCATATGTCATAAGAATGTTTTTTAATGCAATGCATGAATATAAGTTCTGTGTCTAATGTATCGCATCCATAAATTTCCTCCGATATATAACGCTAAATCACGACTATAAATGTGAGCCATCTTAGGCCATTGCCTATTAATTTGCATGTTAATCGAGTTGTCTCCCTTCATACCAAGCGCTTTCTGCCAGCAAGTTTCGCGCGCAACACCGGAAGTGGAACCCGATTGTAAACATTGGCAACCCGTGTATAATTTTGACGTGCACACTGGTCTCCGAAACCTGTTGCGTCATCATTTCAGAGAGGATGACGGGACTAGCTTGCATGGCAAAATCTAAAGTCTATATACACAAAACTAGAATTATTGCGATCCAGTTATTAAATTGTTTATAATCTTCATACTATGCAATGCCTATGTACAAAAGTTGGTACGATAATTTCACTGTTATAATTAGTTATCACTGTTTTAAATTTCGCATACCCCTTCAACATTGGATCATTTCCATTGATCTGATTGGTCAGATCTTGTCACGTGGTAATCCGCCAGAGTCTATATAAACAGTACAGCACTGTGGGTTAGTCAGATGATTTTTGACTTTGGACTCGACATTGAGACACTGGACAAGAAGGACGTGTTTTCGGCTCTTCAGGACAATGTTCATTGCATTGAGTTTATTATTTTCCTTTTTCCTTATTTGTATATAGTTTATATCTGTGTATAGTATTAGTATTTTCAGACCGATTTAGTTGCCTTATTCTATATTTTTTTTCTTTATTTCTTTAATTTTTCTTTTCCCCTCCCCCCTTTTTTTTTTTCTTTTTTTTTTTCCTCTCTTTTTCACTATTTTCTATTTTTTTGTTTTCCTTTATTTCAGTTAGTTATATAATTGTGCACTCTCTGCACTACTAACCTGGGATTCTGTTTAAATTTCTGCCCTGAGTATCCCCAGGGCATTTAGATTACCTCTCTATATCTAGTGAGCAGTCAATTGTATAGTATCACTTATTGCACAAAACTTGTAATTACTAGCAACAGAAGAAATGGCAGACGACGTCCATCAAGAAGAAGAAGAAGACATGGAGTTTACTCAAACTCAAACAAGAGCTTCGAGACGTCGGCCACACCCCAGCCAAGGAGCAAGTCAGGCTAAAAAAGTTAAAACTACGGAAGAAGGTGATATAAACCTAGTAGTATATATGGGCACTGTTGGATCCTTTTCATTATGTAAAGTAAGTCCTTTAAAATTCGGCAGTGCTCTTCATAAGAAGGTGGGGGCTGTAAAATCAGTCAAAAAACTTCAGTCCGGAAAAATGCAAATCACATGCTTAGAAAAGAAACAGGTCAAAACTCTGTTAACAACAACAACTTTCTTGGGTTTTGACGTCAATTGCACACCCCCATTTGTACACAAATCAAGAGGTGTTATTTATGGTATTGGAGAGGAAGTGTCCGAGGGGGAGATGAAAAAAGCACTTGAGACATTCAATGTGGTCAATGTCAGGAGGTTGACTAAGGGAAGGGATAAAGAACCTTCCACTTCTATTCTTTTAGAATTCAATACTGACTCCATTCCCCAATCTGTCACGCTGGGTTACATGTCTTTTAATGTGAAAGAATATATACCCCCTGTTGTTCGTTGTTTTCACTGCCAGCGCGTTGGTCACGTGAGTTCTGTTTGCAAAGGTAAACTTCGTTGTCCCCGCTGTTCAGAAACTCATACTTATGAAAACTGTCCAAACAAAGAAAAGCCTAAATGTGCCAACTGTGGTGAATCACACAGTTCCAGTTACAAAGGATGTTTAGTTTTAAAAGAGGCCAGTAAAGCTCAGTTTGTTAAAGTTACAACAAAGGTCTCCTATACAGATGCACTTAAGTCAGTCCGTGCTGAAAAGGCTATCGTAACACCTCCACCCGCCGAGTCTCACTCTGATGACCTTATAGTGCCAAGTTCATTTCCCCCTTTGACACCCTCAGTTCAGACAAAAATTACAGCTCCCCCTTCTACAAAACCAGTAACGAGAACAATTGCTGTTCAAACAGAAGTGCAAAGCACAGGTTGTCAGACGGAGACGTCTGACCACATGGTTACAAATATAGTTACATTTGTCGCCGAGTTATTTACTCGTTTATTTGCAAGCAAGGATGAAAATGATAAAATGCTACAAGTGATCAGTGATTGCGCTGATAAACACTTAGGAGGAGAATTTGTCACTCCTGCTTACATTTATGATCTATTATTGTCTAGACAAAAGAAGACATAAAATACGCGGCATTCATTTTGCACCTTATCTGCGTCATGGCTTTCTCAATTCTTCAGTTTAATGCGCAAAGTTTAGTTGCGCACGGTGCAGAGTTTAAACATTATTTATATAACTCTGATAAACTACCTGACCTTTTATGCATACAAGAAACTTTCTTAAAATCGGTACTTGATTTTTCTATGCCTGGGTATTTTCCCATTCGTCGAGATAGAGGTGACGGTAATATAGCTAGAGGTGGTCTGTCATTTTTTATTAAAGATGGCATGGCTTTCACCCCGGTGGTTTTACCAGATTTTACTAGCATTGAATGTCAATGTATAAAGGTCACTTTGGATAACAAGAAAGTTATTAATATAGTTAATTTATATAACCCTATGAACGATCTTAATATTGACGATTTTAACCTTTTATTATCGACGCTTACAGGCCCAGTTTTTATTTGTGGCGACTTTAACGCAAAACATGTTCTGTGGGGGAATACACTTACGGACTCGAATGGCCGAGTGGTAAGTGATTTTATCGATAACAATGATCTTGTATTTTTAAATGACGGGTCTGGTACTCGTCTTGATATTCACACTGGAAAACTTAGTGCCATAGATCTAACATTATGTTCTGCCGATCTGGCTAATTCAGCCAATTGGAATGTTAACTACTCTTCACAGTGTGGCAGTGATCATTTTCCTATAAACATAGAACTTGGTTTTAACGTTTTTGTTAATAATCTAGTCAGCCCACCTAGGTGGTGTACTAAGAAAGCCGATTGGTCTCTTTTTAACAATGAATGTGAAAAGGTCATTTCAGAAGAATTGTTTAGCCATGACGTAGACATTTTTCATAGTAATTTAATAGGTGCAATCAATGACGCTGCTTTTAATAGTATACCGAGATCTTCTCGATCTGCGGGTAATTTTAAAATTCCTGTACCTTGGTGGGATGACAGCTGCACCGATGCTATCAAACAAAGAAAGAAAGCTAAGAACAGAGCACGGCGCAGTCTGCTCCCCCAAGATCTCCTGGCGTACAAACAGAAAAAAGCTATAGCGCAAAGGGTGATTAAATCTACCCGTAAACAATATTGGCAGGACTATTGTTCTGCCATGAACGCTAACACTAACATCAAGTCTGTTTGGCGCCAGGTGAAAGCAATTAGTGGGGCTAATAAGCGGTCCCCCATACCTACCTTATCTCAGGGTGATAATTCTTACGTCTCCAACGAAGATAAATCTGAAGTGTTGGTAGACAATTTTGCATATGTTAGTAGTTGTGAAAATTATGACCCTGATTTTATTATTCATAAGGATAAGGTTGAAGAGGACACTGACCCTCTTTTTAATAACATCGTATTCGATGATATGCCTATAAATACGGATTTTACCTTATTAGAATTAAAACAGGCTTTACACTCTACCAAATGTAGTACACCTGGGGAAGATGGTATTGGGTACACCTTTTATAAGCATATGCCTGAATCCGCTCTTAATGTTATTTTATTATTATTTAATACGATATGGTCCCGTATGACTTTACCGAGGGCATGGACGAAGGCTATAGTTACTCCGTTGGCTAAGCCTGGTAAAGACCCTTCTTGCCCAACCTCGTATAGGCCCATTTCGCTTACCTCCATCTTATGTAAACTTATGGAGAAATTAATTAATAATAGACTGGTATGGTTTCTGAACAAGAATAATATTTTATCCCCGTTCCAGAGCGGTTTTCGTAAAAATAGAAGTACTATTGACCATATAGTTACTTTAGAAACAAATATTAAAAACTCTATCACTAATAAAGAATATTTATTGGGTGTATTTCTCGATATCGAGAAAGCATATGACATGGTATGGCGAAGGGGCGTACCGGTACTGATAAAGTTACAAAATATTGGTATAGGGGGCAAAATGCTGGGTTGGCTGAAAGCCTTCCTATCCAATAGATCTATACAAGTCCGTATTGGTAACTCCCTGTCACGTGATGTACCTGTTCAGAATGGGGTCCCTCAGGGGAGTGTCTTATCACCCACTTTATTCAATATTGCAATTAATGACCTTCCTGAATGCCTGAATCCCAAAATTAAATGCTCATTATATGCAGATGACAAGGCTATATGGTTCTCTTCTCGTAATTTTGGAGTTTGTGTAAAACACATTCAACAAGCTCTGAATGATTTATTGAAATGGGGGAAGACTTGGGGCTTCAAGTTTTCGCCAGTAAAATCTGAATCTGTAGTATTTACAAGAAGATCTCTCCCCGAAGCACTTGTATTATTATATAATGATGCGAGGTTGAAGTGCTCGGACTCATTTAAGTATTTAGGAGCCACCTTTGACAAGCGTTTAACCTGGGGTAAACACATTGATTTACTCGTGTCAAGATGTCAAAAGGCAATAAACTTGATGAGATGTGTGTCCTCTCACAAGTGGGGAGCTGACAAAAAAACCCTTTTAATGTTGTATAGAAGTCTAATTAGATCCAGATTAGACTACTCCTCTATTGCATATGACTCTGCCTGTAAATCATTAAAACAAAAACTTGATTCCATTCAAGGTCACGCTCTCCGGATATGCACGGGAGCTCTTCGTTCCACCCCTTTATTAGCCTTGCAAATCGCTTGTAAAGAAATGCCTTTATTTCTCAGGAGACAGATATCTACTTTAAAGTATTCCATCAAACTTAAATCTCAAGTCGGAAATTCTGCTAGCGTTACCACTGAACCATCTTGGTACGATGATTTATTTCTACAAAGTAACGTTAGACGATATGCTCCTTTTAGCATTCGTTCATTAAAATTGTGCCAGGAGACTCATGCTGATGATTTAACAATGCAAGCTCCTTTTAACCAAAATTACCCCCCATGGTTTCTAAACACACCGAGGGTTTATACTGATTTGAGTGACCAAATTAAGAAATCTGATCCTCCACACATTATAACTGGCAGTACTCGCGATTATATCCAGTCTAACTGGAGCGAGTACTGCCAGATTTATACAGACGCTTCTAAATGTCCCGATAGTGGCAAAGTAGGAGCTGCGTTCTGCATTCCAGAACTTAAATATAATAAATCATTCAGACTTACTGATCATGTGTCAGTTTTTACTGGTGAAGTAATTGCCATTCTGATGGCTATTAATTTTATCAAAGAAGTCCGTATATCCAGAGCGGTTATTTTAACTGACTCTTTAAGTGCCTTACAAGCCTTACTCAATTTTACTTGGAATCAGTCATCTGGTATAATATATGAAATACTACATATTCTCTCTGATATGCAAGTAAACAATATTAATGTTTACTTGGCATGGATCCCTGGGCATTCAGGAATACAAGGCAATGAATTGGCAGACCATCTAGCCAACCAAGCACGGTCATTTGACACTGTGTCTATTGATATCGGCCTTTCATTATCGGAAGCAATGTCTTGTTTATATCCTCATTTTAATTCATTATGGCAAGATCTTTGGGATAATTCAGATAAAGGTCGATTTTATTATAGATTCCAACCTTCTATAAAAGGTGGTATATTAAATTTACAATCTCGTTGGGCTGAAGTACTCATGTTTAGACTTTTAGTTGGTCACATTCCACTCAATTTTTATCTTCATAAACGTAACATTCACGATAATGGTTTATGTGATTCCTGTGATCTCGAAGAGACTATTAGTCATTTTTTACTTCATTGTACTCGGTTTACAAACCAACGACAATTACTTTTTGACGAGCTTATACTTGCTGGTGATTTTAACCCAACTTTTGATTCTATGTTGAATCCCCCTAAAAATAGGGATAAAGTGTTTGCGGCAGTGTCTAGATTTATGATACGTACTAAGAGATTTTAATGCAAGTTTTGCAACTATTCCCTTATGCTAGACACCCGCACGTTTTTATATTGATTTTATCTTTCTGTTATAGAGTTTAGTATTTAGTCTAGGTTATTATAATGGTACATGCATATAATTTTAAATTTTCAAAAATGAGCTGAGGAATATTAAATAACAATTTAATATATACTTTCCTATTGGTGGTTTTAAACTATCTCTGCTCAATTAAAAGAGCACATTTTAAGATGTCCATGCTCCTTCTAATTGGATATTAGTGTTTGATGATACTTTTGTAGGTCATCATTCGCGGTATTTTTCGGGAGGAGTACGGATGTTATATCAATTATTGTTTTTAATTATCCATTTCATTATCTATGCTTAAGGGTAGGGAGGGGGTGAACAGTTTTGTTTTAAATAGCGTCTTTGCTCGTTCTGGTTGGACATTGGTGTCTGATGATACTACGAGATCATCGGTCACGGTCTTCATCAGGATGAGCATGGATGTTTATTAACCATACCGAATTATCCACCTATTCATTTTAATTATATATTGAATTAAATCAAGTTAGACAAAAACCAAATATGCATGTACCATAATGACCTTTTTTAAATTTTTTAATTTAGTTGTATATTATTTTATAAACAGGGTCGTTGGAGTATTATGGTTGTTGTTACGATTATTTCCCCTTTCCATTTATGTCTAAATGACGCCTTTGGAGTTGGTTCTTCTATATGTTATTTTTAATAGCATATTTAAATTAATATCTAGTCAATTATATATAATTTTCTTTTCTTATACATACATCTGTCTAGTCTCCTTATATATTTCCTCCATTGTTGTTTTTAACACACCGTTTTTAACACTTTTTATTGTATTTTAAAATCTGTTTTGTTTTTTCAAATCAATGCAATGACACTGGCGCGCATAATCCTAACGGATTGCATGCGCCATCCAAATTCAAAACTGACTGACTGGGTTAGTCAGATAGTTGGCTGGCTACAGTCACGTATGTATTATCTAATAACCTAAAGGATTACCTGGAAAACTATACTGGGAATTTACTGTGGAATTCAATAGTATAATATTTGGATATACCTGTGCATTATAATTGTTGTGGATTACAGAGCAGTCAGCTATCTCCCGCCCCACATCTGCTGTGTTTATATTCTCAATTGTATTGGAATAGCCCATTACATGTATATGGGATAATTCTCCATATCATTGGAGTAATTGAAACAACCCAAAATCATATTGCAAGCATCTGATATTTATTGATACGGTTACATCAGTGAGTAGCAGGAGGTTCATTCTTCTATCATCTCGTCAACATCACCCACTAGGGTAAATGAGTGTGATTTATCGTCGATCCGTAGCTACGTTGCTGTGTATATAACATCACGTCAATATATATATCTGTATGCTGTCTTCTTCATCTGGAGAGTACTGATGTATATAATAAATCATTATTTGTGTTGAAATACTGGAGTTGTTCCATCTATTGTGACGTCTTTCTTCGGGGCAGACGTCACCCATGCTAAAGTCAATTCCTGTTGGAAAGGATTACCAGTTAAAGCGTGTTAACTGACAGGGGTTACCTGCGATACAGGTTTCCTGAGTGTTGTAACTGTCAGTGGTTACCCGAGATTCGCCAGAGTGTTCTGAATGTAGTGGTATACTGGAATTACCGAAACCAACTCATCTTAGATGGTGGAATGATTAACTGGGTGACAAGCGACAACATTTACAATTGGGAATAGCGCAGACAATTTATTACAACGGCATAAAGCTATTCTTAATAGATGATTTCCATCTCTCTCATTGGTCGGAAATTTAGGGCATGTTCTAAATAAAATTACTGCAATTATTGCATCAACCTGGACTTTCAGCTGAGGATCCTTGTCTAGTTGACATGTAGTGTTTATTCACTCATCAATGGTTATGTGCAGATCAAGGCAACCCAGGCAGAAACCACTCCATGTCTGTGTTTCAAAACAATGAACGACGAAAGTGGGTGGTACCAATATGAACATTGTTTTTAAAACAGATGCCCAAGGCTTTTGCCTCTTCTGTCATGGACTAAGAAAACCAGACGGGAAGAAATAAACACTGCAACAATGTGTCAAATAGAAAGAGCTCTCAACTGAAAGTCAAAGCTGATACAATAAGCATAGTATCTATCTCTCTGACTCATTTTTAGTTGTTTACACTAGGAACGTCATACCCTTCGAGCCAGTGGTAAATGGTCCATAGCCCTATAGGGTCAATTTACACTGAGTGTATTTATTGGTCCTATTCGTCCAGAATTTTTTTTTGTGCCACTTTAACAGTAGCCTAGATAACTTTCTAATAAAACTATCCATCTCCATGATCCATTTTTATGTGTATTAAGCAGGAACGTCATACCCTACGAGCCAGCGATAAATGATCCTTATGGTCCAATATGGTTCATTTACAATGACTGTATTTGCTGGTCCTACTCACCCAGAAATCCGTTTTGTGCTACTTTAAGATTGATCTAGATATCTGCCTAATAAAGTTATCTATCTCCCGGACCCATGTTTAGGTGTTTAGACTGGGCACGTCATACCCTACGAGCCAGCGGAAAATGGTCCTTATCAATAATTTTTGATTCCAATTGTCCAGAAATCGTTTTTATGCCACTTTGAGTGGTCAAGATTTATCTTCGTAATAAAATTATCTATCTCCCGGACCCATTTCAAGGGGTATAAAGTGGGGACGTCACCCCCCCCCCGAGCCAGCGCTAAAGGGACATTAGCCAGATATAAGCAATTCACACCGACTGTATTTGTTGGTCCTTTTCGTCCATAAATTATTTATGTGCCAATTTAAGAGTGATCTAGATATCTTTCTAAACTATTTATCTCTCTAACCCATTTTTATGTGTTTAAATAGGGACGTCATACCCTCCGAGCCAGCGGTAAATGGTCCTTAGCCCAATATGGGCAATTTACACCGACTCTATTAGTTGCTCCTATATATTAGAACATTAGAACTTTGGTGTTGCATGCGTTGACCGGAATAGCTGTTCAGTTTTTTGGCTCTCCCATGTTTTAGTTGTTTTTTTTCATAATTTCTCCCTCCAGTTGAGCCATTATATTTAGTTGGATTGATTTAGATGTGTTACCAGGTCGAGTTAGTCAGGAACCTCCCAATTATAACTTTGTTCCCGGAAGAACTTAGTTTTGGTCGCGAAAATCTTGGTGAAATTCAAGCAAGATGGCGGCCGTACAAGATAACACGGCGTTATTGTTGTTGTTGTTGTAACTGGGCAACTTTTGTTTACGATTTTCTTTTGTTCCAATCTTCAAATTTGAATCAGGATGGCTAGTCATAAGGGCAGAGGGACTAGAACAGGATCTATTACCAGAAGTAAGACGCCAGGTAGCCCGACCAGAAGCAACAGTTCCTGGAATTGCACGAGTTGTGAGGTGGCTGTGGACAATGATGGGCCCGGTTTAGGGTGTGAGATGTGCAAACAGTGGTACTGCTTGGCATGTACTAAAATTCCTCAGTCTATCTACGATGAAGTAAATAAAGACTCAAGCTTGGATAACTTAATGTGGGTTTGTAATGGATGTAAAATATCTCTTCCAACTCTGAAGCAAATTTACAGTAACTTAGCTGACATGAAAGTCCAATGAAGAGCGATTTAAGGCCCTTGAGAGTAAAGTAAATGTCATAGGAAGTTCTCTATCGAATAGAATGGATCAAGCAAAAGTGAAAATATCCTCTTCGGTCGAGTCCAAAATCAATCAGGGTATCACCAGCACAACTGACAAAAGAGTTAGGGAGCTCGATGATCAGAAGTGAACTAAATTTAATTCTCTTCAACTTACCAGAGTCAACAGTTGGGGAGGCTGAGGACAGAAAAGAAACGGACCTGAGCAATTTTAGGGAAATTTGTACTGCCACAGCACCGGATACACCGACTGACTTGAAGAACGCTTACAGGCTAGGCCCGCGTACTAATGGCAAAAATAAGACCTCTGAAAGTTGAATTGAAACCTAAAGAGTTGCGAAGGAATCTCCTTGTGAATGCAAAAAAGATTAACAACATAGATAACCCCCATCTCAAGCCGGTCATCCTATCAAGGGATCAGACCCCAGAACAACGCAATAAAAGCAAGAAACTAGGCTCAGATATGAACGAGAGAACAATGCAAGGTGAAAGTGACCTGATTATACGCCGAGGGAAAGTGATCAAGCGACCAGCCCCTCCTAACCATAGAATTCATTAGGCCTGTTTTAAATGTTTTTAATTGCATGACTGACAGTCATCCTAAGCCAATTTTCAGTTCATTATCCATCACCAGTGATGTACAGGAGCACCAAGCTTTGAAAGTTATGTATTCAAATGTTGATTGTCTACTTTCTAAAACAGATGAACTTGAATCGGTGATCAGGGAAAATAGTCCAGACATAATTGCCTTGACGGAATTGTTCCCCAAATATTGTGTGCAACCACTAACTGAAAACTTTTACAGTGTTTACTCCCACGTTGGAGAATGGGAAAGGTGTCGGAGTGTACGTAAGAACTAGTCTTAGGCAGAGTTGTGTCATGGAGGACAGCCTAACGTACAGTAACTTGGAGGAATCTGTGTGGGTGCGGGTTTCCATTGGAGTTAACGATTCCTTGCTCAGCTGATAGGGTGTATATATAGGAGTCCATCCGCGTGTGCTGAAAACTGCCTGGAACTAAATGCTCTGATACGTAAAGCTGTGGATTTGAAAAACTCCAATCTACTCATAGTGGGTGACTTTAACTATAGAGACATTGACTGGGCACTATGGCAGTCCTCTAATATAAGGTTCTGGATCGCCCCGCGACTCAGTTTCTGGAGAACATAAATGACACTTACCTGTTTCAGCACATCGACGAACCTACCCGGTATCGACATGGTCAAACACCTTCAAAATTAGATTTAGCTCTCACAAATGAGGAGGAGATGATTGAAGACATCAATTACCTGGCACCAATTGGGTTGAGCGACCACTCTGTGCGGTCTTTCAAATATTTTTGCTATTCATCTAATGTAAGTGACAACCCCAGCAGACCTCTATATAACAAGGATGATTATGATTCAATGTGAAATCTGCTGACTGGCCAGACATGTACGCTTCTGGCATCAATAGTGCATGGGATTTATTTCAACAGAACATTGTTAGGGCAGCTGATCAATGTATTCCCTGGACACATTCTTCTTATAGGATCAGATAGAAACTATGGTTTACCATAGTGCTATAATAGTTTAACCAGGAGACTATACTGTAAAGTCATGTGGCTTTGTCAGTATGTCGGCACCTCTTCCCACTTCCCTTATTTGCGTTGTAATTTTTACCTGTATATGGCGAGATTCTGCTGGTGGACGTTTCGTCCCCGAGGCCCGCCCCCTGTACAGACCTTTTGGTCCATATATATGGAATATGGAATAGGTCTTTGGATTATGGACGCGGATATTCTTTAATGGACGACGGCTGAATTATGAATGACGGACCAGACGCTTGTAATTTGATACATGTTGGCATTGTGGGAAGTTGATGCTGGGTCGACATCGGGTCTTACAGACTAGTATTTTGTGTTAAATGCCATCTTTTTCATCTGACGACGATACAGCTCACCAATCCCCAGTGTACGAGTTGTCACAGCGACACAGCTCACCAATTACCAATATACGAGTTGTCAGAGCCTTTCCATCATAGCTCTCTAGATTTGTATATAATACAGCTGATCGCGGTGCTAGTGGCCTCGTGGTCATGTCATCCAACTTGCGACATGAACAGGTACAATACAAACGTACCTGAGATACAACACATGTCACGAATCGTTAGATTCTTGGTATGTGCTTTAGAATAGGTTTATCAGAAGACTATTCTGTGAAGTCATATGACGCAGTCAGTATGTCGGCACCTCTTCCCACTTCCCTTATATGTGTTGTAATTTTTACCTGTATATGGCGAGATTCTGCTGGTGGACGTTTCGTCCCCGAGGCCCGCCCCCTGTACAGACCTTTTGTCTTTGATATATGTTGGCATTTGTGGGAAGTTGATGCTGGGTCGACATCGGGCCTTACAGACTAGTCTTTTGTGTTAATTGCCGTCATTTACATCTGACGACGATACAGCTCATCAATCTCCAATGTACGAGTTGTCACAGCGAAACAGCTCACCAATTACCAGTATACGAGTTGTCAGAGCATTTCCATCATAGCTCTCTAGATTTGTATCTAATACCGCTTATGCCGGTGCTAGGGGCCGTGTGGTCATATCATCCAAGTTGCCACATGAACAGGTACAATAAAAGCGTACCTGAGATACAACACATATCACGAATCGTTAGATTCTTGGTATGTGCTTTAGAATAGGTTAACCAGAAGACTATTCTGTGAAGTCATCTGTCAGTATGTCGGCACCTCTTCCCACTTCCCTTATATGTGTTGTAATTTTTACCTGTATATGGCGAGATTCTGCTGGTGGACGTTTCGTCCCCGAGGCCCGCCCCCTGTACAGACCTTTTGGTCTTTGATATATGTTGGCATTTGTGGGAGGTTAATGCTGGGTCGACATAGGGCCTTACAGACTAGTCTTTTGTGTTAATTGCCGTCATTTACATCTGACGACGATACAGCTCACCAATCTTCAATGTCCGAGTTGTCACAGCGAAACAGCTCACCAATTACCAGTATACGAGTTGTCAGAGCTTTTCCATCATAGCTCTCTAGATTTGTATCTAATACCGCCTATGCCGGTGCTAGGGGCCGTGTGGTCATATCATCCATGTTGCCACATGGACAGGAACAATAAAAGCGTACCTGAGATACAACACATATCACGAATCGTTAGATTCTTGGTATGTGCTTTAGAATAGGTTTACCAGAAGACTATTCTGTGAAGTCATATGACGCAGTCACTATGTCGGCACCTCTTCCCACTTCCCTTATATGTGTTGTAATTAGGATAGGTTAAGCAGAAGACTATACTGTGAAGTCATGTGGCTCTGTCAGTATGTCGGCACCTCTTCTCACTTCCCTTATATGCGTTGTAACTAAAAAATGCAAAGAAGCCGTGAGAAATATAAGCATTGTAAAACTGACGACAACTTCACGGGATATTCCACGGCTAGGAACCAAGCAACTTCAGAATGTAGAAAGGCTAGAGAGGATTTTGAGAGGATGTTGGCTAGCAACATAAAATCGGATCCAAAATCGTACTGGAAATATGTGCGATCCAAGGCAAAGACCAAGTGTGGAATTAGTGACTTGGAGAAGGATGACGGAACCTTTACTACATCTGACTGTGAAAAGGCGGAAGTACTTAATAATTTTTCTCTAGTGTAATAAATTCTTCTCTAACCATCGCATGCTGATAGCAAAATACGAGCGCAGCGTGCAAGATCTATGGCGTTACGTTTCGTAACTTGTGTCTAATTCCGCTTAACCCGGGGCTAGGGGCCGTATGAACTCATGTACTTCAATATCCTCATGGTACTCATATGAACAACCGCAATCAAAGCGTGACTGAGATACATCATTCTTTAGATGACGATCTTACAACGAATATTATGGATTAAGAACACTGATCAGCGATACGGATTTGATATTTTTGGAACATCATGGTGTCTTGCCGGCATCACTGGAAACTATTGACCGCTTCTCTCTTGCAGGAAACAAGCCTATGTATACATGATTGTCTTTTTGAATTTGGTGCCAATACTGTTATATGGAATATGGAATAGGTCTTTGGATTATGGACGCGGATATTCTCTAATGGACGACGGCTGAATTATGAATGACGGACCAGACGCTTGTAATTTGCCAATGAGGGTACGTCTAGCATCCCCAATATGGCTGATCAGGTATTCACTGAACCCTTGAAAGTGTTGTCGGTATCAAGAGATGTTGTATTGAAGAAACTGTCAAAGTTAAATGTCACCAAGTCTCAAGGTTCTGATGACCCTCATCCTCGGATTCAGAAAGAGTGCAAGGACCAGATCTGTGATCCGTTGTGTGCATTTTTCAACGCCTTGCATTTCTCACGCATGGAAATCAGCTGTTTCCCCCATCTACAAAAAGGCAAGAAAATGTCTGCACAAACGATCAATCAATCAGTTTAACCTCCATAGTGAGCGAGCTTCTAGAGTCCATTGTTCGTGAAGCTATTACTGAACATATGATGTGCAATGAACTGTTTACCAAGGTACAGCATGGACTTCGATCACAGCATTCCTGTGTTTAAACAACTGATCGAGGCGATCGATCAGTGGACTGAAATCCTGGATCGTGGAGATAATATTGATGTTATTTATCAGACTTCGCCAAGGCAGAGACTATTTACCAAACTACGGAATAGGAGGTATTGACTGGATCGATAGACAACGAGCGAAGATGGGTGACTTCGTCTCAGCATGGTCGTCTGTCGTCAGTGGCGTACCACAGTGTAGTGTGTTAGGACCTCTCCTCTTCCTCGTTGATATCAAAGACTTACCTGATGTAAGATGGCTCGGAATCCATCAACAGTTTTAAGAGCGGCCTCAACAAGACCTGGAAACACAAGCCCTCTAAATTTGAGTTTCAGACGCAGGCTCACGCGATATGTACTGTGATTTAAATGGTCTTTATAAGCCTTTGGCTAACAACCGACCTGAAGACACAAGGTAATCTATACGTCCAGAAATCCGTTTTGTGCCATTTTAAGAGTGGTCTAGATATCTTCGTAATTAAATTATCTATCTACCTGACCCACTTTGACTTGTTTACCTGGGAACGTCATACCATACGAACCAAAGGTAAATGGAACGTAGCACAATATGATAAATTTTCACCGACTGTATTTGTTGGTCCATTCCGTCCATAAATCCATTTTGTGCCGGCTTAAGATTGGGCTATATATGTTCTTTTGCTGGTATTTGCTGGTTCTATTAATCAAGAAATCCGTTTTGTGCCACTCTAAGATTGATCTAGATATCTGCCTAATAGCATTATCTATCTCCCTGAACCATTTTTAGTTGCTTAGACTGGGCACGTCATACCCTACGAGCCAGCGGTAAATGGTCCTTAGTCCAATATGGTAAATTTATTGTTGGCCGTTTTCGTCCAGAAATCGTTTTTGTGCCACATTGAGTGGTCTGGATATCTTCCTAATAAAACTATCTCTCTCTGTGACCAATTTTAATGTGTTTAAAGAGGCTCGGAGGGTATGACGTTCCAAATTCAAACACCTAAAAATGGGTCGGGTAGATAGATAACTTTTCAGAAATCTAATATCGATATGTAGGATAGACTCCAAAGGCGTTAATTGTGAAGACATGGTTAATACATACATGAAATTAGAGGTAATTAGACCCAATTAAAAAATATATAAAACTTCATTAAAAAGGCCATATATTGTAAGCATTCATAAAAACATCATTTTTTGTTAGGTATGAGCAGTGATAAAGATAATAAGATCATATTAATATATAAACTGCATGCAATGCATGCAAATACAATCAATACTTGGGTAAATAGGAGGGTACAAATATCACATACATATCACCGACAGTAGACATCGCGTTCGATGTCCATATCCACCCCCATTGGCAAACATCGTCAGAGAGAGAGAGACATTGACAGCATCGCTCGACCTTCAGCCAGCAGGAAAAGGGATCACTTAGAAAAAGTTAGATCACACAAAGCGAGTATCTTCGCTTGATCGCCTGACCAATATCCACAAATTTATTGTTCCTCCGAGACAATTGGTCAATAGGGGAGCAGTGATAAAGGAAATAAGATCATATTAATATCATAAACTGCATGCAATGCATGCAAATACAATCAATACTTGGGTAAATAGGAGGGTACAAATATCACATACATATCACCGACAGTAGACATCGCGTTCGATGTCCATATCCACCCCCATTGGCAAACATCGTCAGAAAGAGAGAGACATTGACAGCATCGCTCGACCTTCAGCCAACAGGAAAAGGGATCACTTAGAAAAAGTTAGATCACACAAAGCGAGTATCTTCGCTTGATCGCCTGACTTTGACCACACACCTCGCGAGACAATTGGTCAATCTCATTCGGGGTTAATTGGAAATGGACATGGACACGTGACATATTCTATTTTAAAGTCCTCTCAATGACATAATCTTACCATTACAAGTGCAAACTTCCTCGGGACAAGATGGTTCATACTCCATGTAAATGTCATGAGACAATGCATACAATAGCCAAGTCTGGGGACAACAATTTGTCTAGATTTGTGCCTTTTCAGCGACACAAAGACTCAGACAATAGCTTCCTTCATGGAGTATCTACCGACAAGATGGACAGTGATTAAATATGCCAGATTTTAAAATTGTGTGAAAGGATGATGATATGACATTTGAGAACTTGCTTAGCATTCCCACTCAGCAAATCTTACCATCTGAAACCGAAAATTGTCGCTTTTCACACCCCGTTACTGAACAGGACCTAAAGATCGAGCTAGGGCAACAATCCCAGAACAATCCCAGAATGGGCTGCGTACCGGAATACCCAATCAGAAATGTTTCCATGTGATTTATCCGGTCCTGATATTCTAGATTATTTGGATGGCTAGATTTATAGTAGAAAAAACCCGCAAACATGGCAAGCCGTATCCATCAAGAACTCTGATGAGAATAGCGTCAGGTGTCCATAGCCACAACTGTTCCTATCAATAATGCCTGCGGTTGATAGCCACAAGCGACGAGTATTGACATCCGTGTGCTATAACCCGTACCGAATAAACGCTCATTTTGACGCTCCTTACCGGTTATTTTCTGGAAGCTAAATCCTTCTCCTCCACGCTTGTTGCTTTTATTAAAGTTCGCAGTGCTGGTGATTAGCTGTACACGAGCCGTTTTCACAGCGACCGCGACCTTCTCCAAATTACGGTCGATGCCATGTTCTTCGTGTCAGTCCAAGTGCGCATGCGTAGATACACAATATGGCGTCTACCGAAATATGGGGAAGGTCGGGGTCGCTGTGAAAACGGCTCGTGTACAACTAATCACCAGCTCTGCGAACTTTAATAAAAGCGATAAGCGTAGAGGAGAAGAAATTAGCTTTCAGAAAATAACCGATAAGGAGCATTTGTGTTTTGTGTACCGTAGACCAATACATCTGCTGTTCGTCTTTCCAAACAAAAATCACCACTCATATAATAATATTTCTTCGTTTACTAACCAATTAGTATAGCGACTTCAATCGATCATGGAAATGGCAAAAGGATAATCCTTTACAGTTTGCAACCAATATTTCTTTTTATCCCGAGTATGAAAACAATTTATCACTGCACATTATATCCCGGATTGCCGAAACCAATGTCCTGTGGCCTAACTATGAAATTGAACTGTATTTACTAAATGTCATGGAATGAATATAACTTTTCAATATTACCTCTCCTTCCAAATGATAAAATATATTACATATGCCCTTGATATGTTTAAATGGAATGAGCTATCCTCCTCATTACAGGGTTAATATACAATAAGTCGCCGCTATTTTGTACATTTTTAAGGCAAGGATGAACTGAGATGCAGTACATATAACCAGTCATTGAATTTAATTGGTTTTAGAAACGAAAGCAGTTAATCGGTGATTCTAGTCAACAAGGACTGATCGAACAGTTGTTCATTGCAGTATTTCAGATGACGAGGAGGCCAGACCAGGAAATGGAATTTATAATACAACGCTTTCTGTCCGGATCACTATACAACACCACACCAGCTGTAGTCTCCATACGATAAACACGGTCTGTCTCCACATTTCGTGTAACATGCAGACTCAAACGCCCATAAAGGGAAGCATTTATTGCATAGTGGCTGTGTTTTACTACCCACAGTCTCGTGAAGTACACGTTTAGCTTTCAATGCGAGTTCCGCTGTATGCATTTCACCAAGAAGTCCACTGTAATGGACAAGAGAACAAATTCGAACAAATTCTTTAGTGCGATGGAATGAACATTCGAAATCCTTTGTCATTATAAAGGTACCGTAATATGCTAATGTTGCAAGTTAACGCCGTTGTAAGAACTGTAATAATTTCCGGGGTTAGATATGCGACAGTTCAGCTATGTGCCTTTCCTCAAGAGCGGAATACCGCAAAACAAATTCTTTATAGCGATGGAGTGAACATTCGAAATCCTTTGTAATTCTAAAAGTATTATGCTAATGTTGAAAGTCCACACTGTTGTAAGAGCCCAGGCACGTCCTTATCGTTAATCTAAACTTAAGTTATTTGAACTACGCTGGATAATATTCATAATATTTAACTGAGACGTATTTATTTGCGTAGTGTAAAGATATGATCAATGATGCGATTCTAATTGTATTTCATCACGTATCACCGTAAACATATTCGCGACGGTACGCGAGAACAAGGCTTCGGCACCAAACCACTCACCATATGTAGTATTTGGGAAAGTGCGGAACGGGCAATATTTGCCGAACCCGTTGACCATAACCAATAAAATAATTATATTATATATCCACTTACCTTGTACAAAACACATTTTTATGAGTGACTGTCCATTTTTAGCTTTGCAAGACATCTAAACTCGGACGAGGGGGTAAAACAGTCCACATCGCCGAACGCCGATTACGCACCACAACACCGCGCGACAAACACTACACGCACAGCGGCGATGTGGACAGTTTTACCCCCTCGACCGACTTCAAACAAAGCTAAACATGGATGGACGGTCACTCATAAGATGTTTGATGAAAGGTAAGTAGTATAGAAGATAGCCCCACCGGAGCTAGGACATACCCATCCCAACCTGATATATTCCCCCACCTGAAGTATCCCCTCTCCCGCCATCTTTGACATCCCCCTGGCTATATCCCCCCCCCCCCCCCCCCCTTGTCGCCGACATATTCTCCCTGGACATATTCCATATTCAGATATTCAAAAAGATATATTTTATGTGATTTTGTTTCCTAAAATTGTTTCCACAAATGACCTCCGAAAAACAAAGTAACTTCATATACCAAACAATCCGAACTCTAGAAACACGGTTTTAAATCAAATTGAGGAGAAAAATACATGGAGAATTTTACACGATAGAGACCGAAAATATACCTGGCGGAAGAAAAACCCCAGAAAACAAGCAAGACTTGACTTCTTTTTAACAAGTGAAGACATATTCAATATAACTACCGAAGCTGAAATAAAACCGGGCTATAAAACTGACCACTCGTTTATCACCCTCAAATGTAAATTTACTAACACTGACCGAGGGAGGGGCTATTGGAAATTAAACTGCTCACTTTTAAAGGACTTTGCTTATTTAGAATTAGTTAAGAATATTATTAACCGGACAATAGATGAATATACACCAATTCCATATGATAGATCGAATCTACAAAATATTCCATCTTCTGATGTGCTACTCTGCATTGATGATCAACTTTTTTTAGAAACACTACTGATGAAAATACGAGGTGAAACTATTAAATACTCATCCATAAAGAAAAAGACAGAAAATCAAAGGGAAAGGGAATTAGAACATCTTATTGAAAAACTTGAGAATGATATAGTAATTAATTATGTTTCCGTTGAGGACAGTAAATTGGATGAATTAGATGAGGCGAAACGAGAATTGGAACTTATAAGAAATAAAAAAATCAGAGGAATAATTACTCGTACCAAAGCTCAGTGGATGGAAGAAGGTGAAAAGCCATCTAAATATATTTTGAGCTTGGAAAAAAGAAATTATACGAATAAACTCATCTCAAAACTGACACTAGATAATGGAAAAAATGTATATGACACGTCAGACATTTTAAAGGAACAGCGGGAATTTTATAAAAAGTTGTACTCGAAACAAGAACTTCCAAATTTGAATAGTGATGACTTCTTAAAAAACTTAAAATTTGAAAGATTAAATAATGCAGAATCGGATAAACTAGAAACTGAGGTTACAAATACTGAATTATCTAATGCGCTAAAAAATATGAAAAACGACAAAAGCCCAGGCATGGACGGGTTCCCCGTTGAATTTTATAAAATGTTTTGGAAACAATTGGGTGGGTTCATCTTGAGGTCAATTAATGCCGGTTTTAAAACAGGTGAACTGTCGATTACCCAGAGACAAGGAGTCATCACATGTATACCGAAGCCAAATAAACCGAGAAATTTGATAAAAAAATTGGCGACCAATAACTCTTTTGAATGTTACCTATAAATTGGCATCTTCTTGTATAGCAAATAGGTTAAAGACGGTATTGGACAAACTCATACATGAAGATCAGAAGGGTTTCATCCCTGGCAGGTACATTGGAGAGAATATCAGGCTCATATATGATCTTATGTTTGAAACAAGAAATAAAGAAATACCAGGTTTACTATTAATGATTGACTTTGAAAAAGCTTTCGACTCTGTTTCCTGGACGTTCATTTCAAAAGTTCTGAAAGCATTTAATTTCGGAGAAAAAATGCAAAGCTGGATACAAATATTATACGCAAAAAGTCAAACACGTATAATTCAAAACGGACATATCTCGTCTTTCTTCGAAAACGGTCGGGGCTGTAGGCAGGGTGATCCGATATCGCCATATATATTCTTGTTATGTGCAGAAATTTTAGGTTCAATGGTTAGAGAAAATGTTAAAATTAAAGGAATTAAAATAAAAGATATTGAATTTAAAATCAGCCAATACGCAGACGACACTCAGCTAACCCTCGACGGTTCAGAGCAATCACTATATGAATTACTGGAATGCATTGAGATTTTCTTCAAACATTCTGGATTAAAAATAAACTTGGAGAAAACAAAAGCCGTTTGGATTGGGGCGCTTACGGGTTCAGAATTAAAAATGTGTCAAAACATAACACTCGACTGGGTGAACGATTTTAACCTTTTAGGCATAAATTTTTCTACTACCCATTTTTATGACATATGGAAAATAAATTACCTCGCAAAACTCGAAGAACTTAAAAAAGAGCTCAGCAAATGGAAAATGAGAAATTTAACTTTGTTGGGTAAAATTACGATAATTAAATCTCTGGCATTGTCAAAGCTGATACATCTCTTTCTCTCCCTGCCGAACCCACCCGACACTTTCGTCAAGGATGTAAATACGATGTTATTCAAATTTATATGGAAAGGCGGGGTTGACCGTATAAAACGCGTGGTCATAACTCAAGGCTACAAACACGGCGGATTGAGAATGGTGAATATTAACAATCTCATATCCTCTCTAAAAATCTCCTGGATAAGAAGATTAATATTTCACGAACAAAAATGACAAAAATTTGTTGTTGACCCAAAGATTTATGATACGGGTCCGGAATATATTAAGATGCTGATAGCTGAAACCAGCAACCCTTTTTGGAAAGACGTCTTTAAGGCATGGTATGCACTATGTAACAAACTTGAGCTTCGCTCTATTGAGGACATTTACAACGAACCTCTTTGGTATAATGGTCATTTTAGAAACAGTTCTTTCTTTGTAGCTCATTGGTATAAGCATAATATTAAATATGTACGTGACGTTATTGACTCAAATGGTAAAATATTGACATTTGAGGATTTCAAAAATAAATTTGATATAAAAGGAACGTTCCTGGATTATAATAAATTGAAGCAAAATATTCCTAGAGAATGGATAAATAGAACAAACCTGGAATTTAATCCCCAATTACAGACAATACCGGTAATAACAGTTTACTGTCGATATTTGGCAGGGCAGAGAAAGGGATGTCGACGCTACTATAACCTGTTGAATTATCAATCGAATGTACCAATTATATCGTTTGAAAAATGGGAGCAGGCGTTGAATATATCAGGAAATATACAGTGGGAAAAGGTATTTAAAACTTTGCACCATTGTACAAAAAATACCAGTCTTAAAGACATCCAGTTCAAAATTTTACATAGAATTTTACCAACAAAGTCATTCTTGTACCAAATTGGTTTGTCTAACACTAACCTATGTGACCACTGTAATCAGGAAATAGAAACTTTAGAACATTTATTTATTCACTGTAGATGTGTAAAAATACTGTGGGACCGTCTTGAAGTATGGCTGAAATCAGAAATCGGAATGAGGGGTGAGATAGGGGCAGACAAGAAAATCCTGGGCTATGACTATATACAATGTAGCATTAATACACTGCTGTTACTAACAAAAAAATACATATACTCTTCAAAATTCAGAACCGGTACGTCAAAATTGAGTTGGAAAGCCCTGCAGAACAACTTCTACCAAAACTACTGCATTGAAAAATATGCGGCAGCAATCGCTGGGACAGGTGAACAGTTTAAAAAGAAATGGGCACTTTTTTCAAATTTTTTCGAAATTTATCAAACACAGTAATACAGCGGGAGAAATCCAGGATTTTCAAACAATACCAGTAAATCGCAATTAATTACATAAGTAGTAGGTAGCAAGGATCTGCTACCTTTAGCTCTCAACTGCGCATGCGCAGAATTTATTTTTGGGTTGTGAGTGTGTGTGTGCGCATGCGTGAGTGTATGCAAATGAGTTATATGCAAATGAGGTCATTGGGTTCATTGTGTTTATTCAAGATGGCGGTTTGTTTTTGTATGTTAGGGGTGGTCGGTTTCAAGATGGCGGCTTGTTTTTGTATGGTGGGGGTGGTCGGATTCAAGATGGCGGCTTGTTTTTGTATGTTAGGGGTGGTCGGTTTCAAGATGGCGGCTTGTTTTTGTATGGTAGGGGTGGTCGTATTCAAGATGGCGGCTTAAATGTGTTTTTTTTATGCAAATGAGGTCATGGGTTCATTGTGTTTATTCAAGATGGCGGCTTGTTTTTGTATGGTGGGGGTGGTCGTATTCAAGATGGCGGCTTGTTTTTGTAGGTTAGGGGTGGTCGTATTCAAGATGGCGGCTTGTTTTTGTAGGGTAGGGGTGGTCGGTTTCAAGATGGCGGCTTGTTGGTGTGTGTTATGGGTTTTTCCCCAGCCCTCCTCATTTGCATATGTGGTTTTCAAGATGGCGGCTTGTTTTTGTAGGGTGGGGGTGGTCGTTTTCAAGATGGCGGCTTGTTTTTGTATGGTGGGGGTGGTCGTTTTCAAGATGGCGGCCTGTTGTCCGCTGAAAATATGCAAATGAGGTCTTTGGGTGTCGTTTTCAAGATGGTGGCTTGTTTGTGTGTGTTAGGGGTGGTCGTGTTCAAGATGGCGGCTTGTTTTTGTATGTTAGGGGTGGTCGTTTTCAAGATGGCGGTCTGTTGTCCGCTGAAAATATGCAAATGAGGTCAATGGGCTATAAAAGGAGTTCATTTTTAGGGAAAGGGGTGTATTCAATCTGACTTACCTGATCTGTCTCTCAGCCAGCCAGCCAGCCAGCCAGCCAGCGCAGCCAGCACAGCCATCCATTTACTTTTTTCGATTTTACCAGTGCCAATTCACTAGACTATTACTCCGTAATAGTTTTTCACCAGCCCATAGTCATGTCGTCATCATCATTATTTTTAGTACGGCTTGCCAAGTACCGTATTCGTTTGATTGATGAGATGGAGCATGTGGATGAATTATGTGATATCCTTATGGCGGAGGAAAACCTACTCCTGGAACAGAGTGTCGAAGAAATCATGGCGGAGAAAACTCCTTCAGCACAAAACACAGCCCTCATCCATGAGGTACGGCAATTTACCTACTATGGATTTCTAGCCTTCTTGGCGGCGTTGAAGATCACGGGAAATGCTGAACTAGCCGATCTACTTGAAGCCGCCGACGACGACGACCACGACGCCGTTATACAAGATGAAGATATCTTAGTGATGGACACTACCCCCGAGCGTACAGCCAGCAAACGTACGCACCCTACCCCAGAGAGTACACCTGGTAAACGTGCTGGACGCCCCAAACGTCCCCGTCTAACACCGTTAGTAATACCAGTGATTGAGGCGCCAGTCGTAGTACCCCAGCAAGTGCCAGTGAAACAACAACTTCCTATGTCTGTCCAGGAGATCAACAATCTGATCGAAGCGGCTCACCAGACAGCCCAGAAGGACATTTGGGAGCTTTCACCTTATTTAACGGTCAGTGTAAAAGACGAAGAAGTGCATTTTAATGCAGCGGGCTTTAATGACAGACCTGGTAAGCATATTGCCCTGAACTTGGACACCTGGCAAAAACTGCAGACCCTTGATTACGCCATCGATGCGATTATTCGTGACCAGGGAAATGACGAAGCGAAATTTCATGTGTGTGACGACATCTATGTCAGTTGTGCTTATTTCAACGACCAGCTCTTGGTGCATATTCGAAAATGGCGCAAGCGATTAGATACGCAAGAACTGGTGGCTTGTCCTCAAGGTGTCACATTGAAATTAACGGCGTGGCGGGAGTTGCAGAGTGTTGCCTGTACAATTAGTCAAACTCTGACTTACCAGGTGTCGAACTATATATATGAGAAGTACATCGAGACAGTCCTACAGCTCATCAGACCTCACATGAACACTCTGGTAGCCTCATACGCGGGCCTCACTGAAGCACTAGAGGCTGTGACCTGGCAGTGGTAGCGGCTTGTCCTTCCAAAATCCCCCGTGAAGAGATTGTCACGTACATCTATGTGCACCAAGGCCGGAAAGATGATGCTGACTTCAAACAAGTCTTGTTGAAGAACTATTGAGAACAAGGAAAACTGATCTGGAGAGAGTGTATAATTGTATTACAAAAAATTCAGAGTTTTTTTTTTCACTGTTAATGTGTATTTGAAAAATTCAATATTCATTGTTAATGTGTATTAAATTCAATTGTGAATACGTTCATTGTGTGTTAATAAAAAAATAGTAGAAAATTAAAAAAAAATGTGTTCATTCTTTTTTTCCCCTTTTTTAATAGTCAAATAGCTCCAAAACGTCTATTTCCATTCTTGCGCATGCGCAGAATGCTGATAGTTCAACCCACATCAGTGCATCAGATGACCCTTCATCTTACCTTCACATTGATACCTCACTCGACCCCATTGGACCACTAGGGGCTCCCCTAGCTCCAAAAAGGTTATTTTGAAGATAAATATCAACATCTGGTGTACGAAGATTTTTTTTATTTTAGAGGTAGTGGGTCGAGTGAAGTATCAAATGGAAGCTGACGTGAAATGCTTCACATTGATACCTCACTCGACCCGATTGGACCACTAGGGGCTGCCCTAACTTAAAAAAAGGCTATTTTGAAGATTGCGCATGCGCAGAATGCTTATAGTTCAACCTACACCAGTTCATCAGATGCTCCTTCACGTTACCTTCAATTTGATACCTCACTCGACCCGATTGGTCCATTAGGGACGCCTCTAACTCCAAAAAGGCTATTTTTGAAGATTGATATTTTTGATATCATCTTCGCGCATGCGCACAATTACCCTAATTCAAGCCCATACCCAGTCTATCAGATGCTCCTTCACGTCACCTTCAATTTAATACCTCACTCGACCCGATGGGTCCATTAGGGACACCTCTAACCTCAAAAAAGGCTATTTTCATAGCCTTCGGCCTTCGCGCATGCGCAGAAAATTCAAAATAGCCTTTTTTGGAGTTAGGGCAGCCCCTAGTGGTCCAATCGGGTCGAGTGAGGTATCAATGTGAAGCATTTCACGTCAGCTTCAATTTGATACCTCACTCGACCCACTACCTCCAAAATAAAAATAATCCTCGTACACCAGGTTTTGCTATCGTTCTTCAAAATAGCCTTTTTGGCGTTAGGGGCGCCCCTAGTGGTCCAATGGGGTCGAGTGAGGTATCAATGTGAAGCATTTCACGTCAGCTTCAATATGATACCTCAATCGACCCTTTACCTCAAAAATAAAATTTTGTTGACCTGGTGTATGAAGATTTTTTTTTTGAAATTTTTTTTTTGAAAAAAAATTTTTTTGGGGAAAAAGGATGATTGGAGCTGGTGTTAGTTGGGTGTGCTTATGAAAGAAGTTTTCTCTTTCTCTCCCCTCATGTCGATAATTTGTTCGTTGAGGCGTGATATCTCATCTGTGTGTCGGCATCGTACTCTTGCTTCAGCCGAAGTGGTTATACTTTCAGTGTCTGCAGTCGAGGTGGTTATTGTCGTTGTTGGAGGTCTAGTAGTTAACCATCCGCTGTCTTGTTCTCCATCACGGGTGTCGTCCTGGTTATCTTCTTCTTGTATGTCCTCCTCCATTCTGTTGTTGTTGTCTTGTTCACTTCGCCCGAGTTCTTCTGTACTTCTTATTAACCTCGTTTCATCATCTTGAAGAACGCGTTCAAAACTGGTGACAACAGTGATTCCTACCCCATCTTCCGCTTCTTCTCGGGTAATTATCTCTCTATGTTCTTCTGTAGCCCCATTCCTTGGATCTCGAGGATGATGGGTGAACAAGGCTCGTCGTCTTAAACTCATGATGTGTAGTTGTCAATAAATGTGAACAATACTACACGTTATTTATAGTCGGCTGTGTGTGTGTGTGTGTGTGTGTGTGTGTGTGTGTTTCAAAATGGTGGCTTGTTTGTGTATGTTAAGGGTGGTGTGTTTCAAAATGGTGGCTTGTTTGTGTATGTTAGGGGTGGTCGGTTTCAAGATGGTGACCAATTTCACTTTCCCGATCCTCAGCATTTCACTTTCCCGATCCCCAGCATTTCACTTTCCCGATCCCCAATCTCCTGAAAATATGCAAATGAGGTCTTTGGGTTTTTGCCAAAATGATGGTTTGTTGGTAGCAGGTGCGTTTCAAAATGGGGACCGGTGTGAGTGAGTGCAAAAATCGGACGGCGTGAGTGCAAGATACATTGATCCACTGTATAGAGCTGTGTCACCATTGCCCAAGTATTAAAAATTACCTATTATTTTTCGATAAATCCTTATAATTTTTAGGGCACTATTATAAGACTAACCCATAGTCTACACGTAATTTTTTTAGCCAGGAAAATCAATTTATTTTCCATGTACCTGGTTTTTTCATACTACCTTACACGAACCTTACGGGTTTAAAAATCACTAAAAATTAATAAATAACCGCCTAGTGTAACGTTAGACTGTTAAAAAAATTTAATACTATACACTGAATTGCCTCAGTTCAACTTGCAATAAAAATATAGGTGCGTTCACAATTATTGTAAAATGACAAGCTGTTTAAAATTGGAAAACAAACACAGATATTTTGTCGTAAAAAAATATAGCTTACAGCTAGAGTGTTGTCGCTGACGTCCGCGTCTTTTACACTATAAATACCTGTCAGAATTTTTTAATTATTCACACTTGAGGACCCAGTCATGGAGCCACCACCCTGTACTGAAATCATGAGTATTGATACAGCAGACTTGTTCCCAAATGATGAGAATCAACTCCTGCCCGGTATGATTAATTTGGTAGAAGACGAGCCCTGGATAGCGGAAATAATGAAGGAAATATTTCCACCATCTCCACCCCGGAACAATCCTGCAACTACTACTACAGACCAACATCCTGTAGAAACAACGAGTCACTTAGACGATCTTGCAGCCCCACCCGATGTTAATCCAGCCGAAAAAATAGATGAGATAGACAGCCTGCTAGCAACGCTGTTGAAACAGGACGACGACACGGTACAAGAGACTACACCAGAAAAACAAGACTCAAGAAAAACAGAAGAAGATTTGAAGAGGGAAGACGATGCAAGACAAAACACAACTAGCCCACAACAGAGGGGGGAAAAACCAGAAAAGCTACAACACCCACCCGAATAACAGGGGAGAAGAAGATCAAGAAAATACCGGCCCAAAAAAAAAAAATCTACCACGACGCCGTGAATTATGTCTGGGCCATTACAACATCAACATTAGGATGCCACACCGAACGAAAAAAAGCATTATATATCCACTGCGTTGAATGTGCGAATCCGTTTGCAAAATATGCGATCGGTCCGTGTGGACATCAGGGACTGTGTGAATTTTGCATCCACCGTCGAGCCGGAATATCTACCTGTGTACCGTACAACAACAACCCCGTACAGTGTGAATTACTACATTTAACCTGTCCTGTCTGTGCTGATAGACGATTGACCCTGTCAACGAAGTAAATGGCTATATTTACTATATATTCCAACGGTTTTTTTTAAAAACCACCCATGTTTTCCGAAAGGGAACTTCTAACAAAGCACAAAAAAAATTAACACGAGAATCACAGCCCTGTGTGTTCGTTCAAATAAATTCCCCACGCTTATCAAAATAAATTTTGCCCTCATACCGGGGTTTAAAAATTTTTATAAAGTCCGTTATACCCTCGGACTGTGTAATATTAAATTAATTTAACAAATTCCCCATTCTTATCAAAATAAATTTTCCTCATACCGAGGTTTAAAAATTTTAAAGTCCCTTATCCCTGGGACTGTGTAATATTAAATTAATGGGGGATAGAGAAAAAGAACAAAATAAATCCTGTGTATATATATAAAGAGATTCGTTCTCACAAGAACGGTTGATAGTGGACAGGGGTTGTATTTTTGGGTGAATGCAGTTTGCTAAAAAAAAAAAAAAAGAGAAGGGAAATGTGGGACATCTGTGCTTTTAATTGGTGTGCCCAAGTTAAAGAAGCTTCCTCTTTCGGAAGGAATTTTTTGTTCTGAAAAGAACAGTTGGTTTTTTCAATTTGATATGGTGTTTTCTTCACCAGGGGGTTTGCCTGTCTACCCCCCGTACCCCAGGGAGTTTGCCTGTCTACTCCCCGTAGGCTTCCCGGCGCACAGTGAAATAGCCCTCCGGTTGAAGTGTATACGCCCGTCTCATTAGCTCCCTGTCGTCATCGTCATCTGAATGGGAATCGGCCAGCATTTGGGTTCCATCCAAAAAATGAGCTGGGGCGATGATGGTGGTTGATGGTGGTGGAAGGGGCAAATCCGGGGGTGGCAGGTCCAGTAGCGGGAACGGGGCTGGAGGCGAAGGGGAGAATGGTTGCTGCACTGTCGCATGCGGGATGGTGGCTGGCATGATCACCCGTGGGGCTGGTAGGTCTAGCTGAGGGGCGGGCTGTTGTTGAAATGCCCGGACTACCTGTACCGTAGGCGGGGTGGTGGGTCTGGCTTCATTCATCACCCGGCTGAGAAGATGGAACCACCCCGCCTCGTCCACGGTGGTCCGGGCCGCGTTCAGTAGCTCCCTCACATTCTGGGCGGTGGATGTATGGCTGGCGCCCACTTCTCCCAACAGCATGGCCTGCCACCCCCGGAACTCTGTCATCCAGAAGCGCCTGATCTCTCGCTTCATCTGTCTTTGCTTCTCTCTGGTCAGGTACGGGATAGCCTCTCCCTCCTCCTCTATCCATCTATTCGTTCTTCGTCGATCTCTCCGTACCCTGGTGGTAGACTTCTTGTTTGTTGGCTTTTCCATCTTTCTCTGTTGTGTTGTTTCAGGCTGCAAAATTTTTGTGGTAAAATTATTCCAGAGGGGCGAGTATTTATGCACAACGCGCGGACGGCGGCGACAGCAATCGAAAATGTGGAGCTAGAAAATTCTATAAAACTCTGGCGTGTGTTTGTTTTGAATTTATAAACGGTTGTTAGTGTACAATCAGCATCAGTCCCCCGTAGAATTTTTAGTTCTAATTCATCTCAGATAAATCAGGCACTCGTATTAAAAATTTCAACCGTCTAGCCCTTGTCTACGTCATGATTTTTAATTTTTTAGTGGGTTTTCGAGCCGTCACGAAAATACAGAAAACCCGGCTCATTAAAAATAAATTCATTTTCTGGATTAAAAATAGAGCAAGTCTACCCCTTATTACTCGATACGCGTGCTCTGAAAATTCCAGCTCGTTTCGATCGTGAGAACTGTAGAAAAATGAAGAAAACAGTGCCTGGATTTACGGTGAAAAAGCACATTTTACGCGGTCCCGCTTGAATATTGAGGTCAAAACAGAGTTGCGTCCTCCTGTTATTTTGCAGTGAAGTCGGCTTGAAAAGTGCCAGCCGGGTAATCTGTAAATAAACGCATACACACAAATACATGATGAATGCGCAATAATGCAGTTTGTCACTGCAGAGTATTGGCCCCTTATTGTGTTTGGCACGTAAGAGTTATCCCTTTATTTTCTCCGGGTTTTGGCTATTTTTACAGCGGTAGGCATTGTTTGGATAATTATGAGCACTTCATATTCGACGCTAACCATGATAATATTTTATTTTTTATCTTCGTATGAATCCAGACTATTAATTGATGCACTCGGGAAGCGTCTAAAAAATTAATTGCAGTGTTAAATATTTTTCCCAGGGTAATTTATGGCTATTTCACAGCCCTATATATTGTTCTGATAATGTTCAGGACGTGATATTCTAGTCTAGCCATGCACTAATTTTTATTTTTTAGCTTCGTATGAGTCCAGACTATTAATTGATGCACTCGGGAAGCGTCTAAAAAATTAATTGCAGTGTTAAATATTTTTTCCCAGGGTAATTTTTAACAATGAAAAATTGAATCGCTCTATATACATGTGTGTCGGGCTAGTATTTTTATCATTCTTCAGTATGGCATCACCGGGCAAAGAGCTCGCGTTCTTTCAAGTGACGTCTAAGGTGCTTCTTATCGTATATGAACATGAATTACACCTTATCGAGGAGCACCCGATCGAAGTGAAATTAATTTTAAGCCTGGACGGGTGGACGCTATTGACACGTGTGTTACAAGCCCCAGAACCCGAAGTTGATTTTTTGCCTGTCGGCGTGGATGTGTACCTGCGGCGGAGTAGAGAGAATTCATTTTTTCCCCGGTTAGAACAGTGCGGCGGTCACGGAATTGTACTTTGGCCAGCATTATGGGCGGCGCTCAAAGCGATCATACCCGAAGTTGACGACGTACTCTACCCGGAAACCCAATCCAGCATCATTACCCGTACACTCACCTCGGATTGTACCCTAATAATATACCCTGATCGCATCGACCTCATTGATGATGATTCGCGCTGTTGGTGCACGCCAGAGCCCGCGCGTGTCTCTTTATCTTCCGAAGGCTGGACGACCTTGAAACGTGTGTTATTCGGTCATTTGGATGGAGATAGTATTTACCTGGATCACGATGTATACATTTTTCGCGGCCCTTATTTTGCCCGATTGATCTCTCTCAAGCGAGGCGGATTTACGCTCGATCCCGATCTGTGGTCCGCTTTGCAACACATAGTGCCTGTGGTCGATAAAGTATTCTCTGCACACGACCCGCTTCTCACAGAATAAGCCCTATAAATACCAGGGGAAGAGACAGAGTGTGTATCATTTACCGTTGGACATTGAGAGAGAGCAAGCATGTCGCTACCACTACGAGCCATTTTGCCTCTTACACCGAGTGTGCGCTTATACGTGTATGCAGATAAAATCAAACTGGCGAAAGACGATCTAGCTATTTACTGGACCCCCGCTGAAATGCTATGGAATCCGGTGACACTAGAGCGTGATGGATGGAATAAATTTAAACGGGTATTGAGCGGAGAATTAGACGGAGAGCTCGTCCACCTGGATAATGCCATGTACGTGTATTCCCTACCACCCCACTGTATACGGGTAGGCCGGTACAAAGATACGCGCAGTATCAGCCTAACTCCCTCTCTGTGGGAAGCCTTGAAGAAAATAATGCCTATTGTCGACCAGTTAATGTCACCGGACGATCGATCACCTGAGCAATTAGCGTGGGTTCGTGCTATAGAAGAGGCGTTCGCTGAACCGGGTGAAAGACTAGCAGAAATTTGTTTCTGTAAACCAGCTACTACTCCTACAACCGTGAAAAAAAGGCCTATATGTAAAGAATGCAGAGCGGCTAGAGGGTCAGTATCACCCTGGGACGAGGTCGACACGGACGGGGCGAACTCAGTATCACCCCGGGAAGAGATCGACTCACCTGTGACGGAGACGAACGAAGTGCGTGATGCGGCGGCGGCGGCGGCAGTCGGGAAAAAAGGAGATTAACAAAGTATTAACTGATTTGTATTACAATCCAACGAGTTCAGCTGCCTATAGTGGTGTGGGGGCATTGACTCGAGCGGCCCAAGGTATCAGTCGAAGTGAAGTTCGAGACTGGTTAAAAACCCAAGATACGTACAGTTTGCATCGAGCTGTCCGACGTCATTTTCGTCGTAACCGGGTCATCGTGGGTGGGATCGACGCGCAATGGCAGGCGGATTTAGTAGACATGAGTCGATTTGCACCTCAAAATGATGGACACCGGTACATATTGACCTGTATCGATATTCTATCCAAATATGCCTGGGTCCTGCCCGTTCGTACCAAAACAGGAGAGAATCTCATAGCAGCGTTTCAGCAGATTTTCAAGACGGGGCGCAAACCTCTTTATTTACAAACAGATGAA
Organism: Hanleya hanleyi; assembly: GCA_036873755.1. Lineage (NCBI taxonomy): Eukaryota > Metazoa > Mollusca > Polyplacophora > Lepidopleurida > Hanleyidae > Hanleya > Hanleya hanleyi. The sequence goes on from JAVTVY010020086.1 coordinate 53,804, forward strand.
GGCACAGAATTTCTCAATCGACCCTTTCAAGCCTTTCTTAAGAAAAAGAAGGTATTTTTTTTTCATACGTACAATGAGACGAAAGCATCGGTAGTGGAACGCTTTAATCGCACCTTCAAAGGACGCATGTACAAATATTTTACAGCTCAAAACACGCGACGCTACCTGGATGTACTCTCTCAACTGGTGCAAGGCTACAATCGGGCTTATCATCGCAGTATCCAGCGAGCGCCCCGGACTGTGACACAACGGAACGAACATCAAGTCCGTGCTACGCTGTACTCCTCCAGTCCACCCTTGACGGCACCCCGTTACAAACGGGGAGATACGGTACGGATCAGTAAAGTGAAAGGCCAATTTGAGAAAGGCTATTTACCGAACTGGAGTGACGAACACTTTGTCATCGTGCGCCATAAACCTCGACAACCCCACGTCTATCAACTGGAAGATCTACAAGGCGAGAGACTGCAAGGCACGTTTTACGAGACAGAATTACAACCCATAGTGAAAACACCGAAAGACTATTACACGGTGGAAAAGATTTTGAAAACGGAACGTCGACGTGGGATTCCCTATCATTTCGTCAAATGGCAAGGCTGGCCTCGTTCCTTTAATTCCTGGGTGTCTGGCCGTGACATGAAACGTCTATAAATGCTAACGTCTATCACCCCCGCCTTCAGTGTAGGCTTTGTACCATGGATAGTACACGTCTACCCGTACTGTTAAGAACTCGAAAAGCACAAGTCGGTACTGTGTTGTGTCTAGTCGTGGTTCTGGGTACGTTATTTACCGGTGTGTTCTACGATTTATCGTACATGATATCCTGTATCAACACCCTGCGCTCTCCATCAGCCATCACCACCACCACCACCACCCCACTGCCTACACCAGCCAAGACGTCAAGGGTGCGGCACGTCTCAACGCAGACACCTACCACAGCGTCTACTCCAGCCATCACGTTACCCCGCTATATCCAGCCCACAACGATCCGTACGACTACTACTGTACCTCATCCTCCATCATCATCATCATCATCCCTGAGAAGCGAGCCTTCCACTCTACCCGCTAGTACCACTATTACTACGACGACGACACCGCTAAACAGTTTTGAAGTGGACCCCCGTGAATCACACCGTTTACCCCAACAACGGTTTCCCTTCGAGTACTATCCCCTGCGTCAGCCCCCACAACTGGGAGGTGGACTTCTAAAACGTCAAATCATTCCCTTAAAGAAACGATGGACCCACGATGGCAGCATCCATTCACGTGCCTCATCGCTGGACCGACCGGGTCGGGAAAATCACACTTTGTTCAACGTCTCATCCAACATGGGTCCGCCCTGATTTCACCGCCTCTAGCTCGCATCCTGTGGTGTTATGGCGGTTGGCAGCCCGCGTACGAGGCACTGGCCCGTGTCCCGGGACTCACCTTAGTGGAAGGTTTACCGCCTGAAGATATACCCCCAGACACCTTGGTCGTGGTAGACGATCTCATGACGGAAACGGATAGTCGAATCACCCGTCTCTTTACCAAAGGCAGCCATCATCGGCGGTTGGGCATTATCTACATCGTACAGAATCTTTTCAGTAAAAACAAAGAACACCGGAACATTAGTTTGAATGCTCAGTATGTGGTGTTATTCAAAAACCCCAGAGACGCGTCACAAATTACCCACCTAGCTCAACAGATGTACCCTAAGAACACGGCCTTTGTACGAGAAGCCTTTGAAGATGCCACCCAACCTGCTCACGGCTATCTCCTCATCGACTTGAAACAAGACACACCCTCCCCCCTGCGATTGCGTACCCTGATTTTTCCCGGCGAACTACAGACGGTGTACACTCCCAAATGAGAAGAGGATAAAAGAAGAAGACAACGTACTCGAGCCTTCATTGCCTCAACATGTCTGCACGCCTACGCAAGCACGCGCCGGCATTGCGCGTATTACGCAGCGCGCCTCCGGAAGTGGGGCGGGCCCTGGTGCGCGGCGCGGATCCCGACTTGGTCCGGTGTTTGTGTGAAGTAGCCCATAATGTATTAAAAGGCAATGTTCCACTCAGTCCTCTGCAGAAAGGGAAATTGCAACGGCACAAGGCGGGTCTCCGAACGTTGGTCAAGAAAACGGGTAGTGTCAAGCAGAAGAAACAGGTGTTACAGCGCGGTGGATTTCTCGGCGCACTCCTGGCTCCCTTAGCCGCTACTGTACTAGGTCCGTTACTCGGGTCCATCTTGGGAGGAGGACGCTAACAGCATGGAGCATACGAAAAAAATGATGCTGGTAGAACCTCGACTGTTACAGAGTTTACAATCTCCCTATCCCGTCCCGGCCACCGTGCAACAACTCCAGTCTCTGGATGAAGAAATGAATAATATACTCCAACGTCGACTCCCCGATCACGAGAAAATTCAACTCTACCATCATACGCTGAACCAGTACCAGACGTTTATGGATCAATATAGAGGAGGAGGAGGAAGTAGTACTAGTACCCCACCACCACTACCTACTACCACCCCATCACCCTCATCACTACCCTCACCTCAGCTGGAAGAAGAAGTGTTGAGCAGTGTGCCTAAAGCCTACAAGACCAAGGCCCGTTTATTGTTGGACCGGGTGAAACAGCATGCCGATATGAGTTGGAATGTGGAAGGAAAACTGCTGATTCGAAACCAAGTGGTACCGGGGTCTCATATGACCGATTTGATCAACGATATGGTACGTTCTCGCAAACACTCTAATCCACCCGGCTGGGAAGTCTTTGCTCAGGGCTTAAAAGACTCGCACATCCCTCAAGAATTGGTAGGGAATCCTAACCGTTGGGCTTTTATGCAGCAATCGACCAACACCCGACATCAACCACCACCACCACTACCATCCACCTCTTGGGCTCCCATGTCACCACCCAAAACACCACGTGGGAAACCTAACCGATCTAAGTTACAGCGACGATCACAACGCTCCCGTAAAGCACCCAAAGTGTGGGAATCCCTATAAAAACCCGGTGCAGAAGCCAGAACCACTCAGTCATCATCATCATGTTTTACCTCACGTTGCCCAGTAATAGTTCACTGGATGTGTTTCCTGACAACACCTTGACCAAGTATGTCACTCAATTACCTCAACCGTTACATTTACCTGGACGATGGGAATGTGGACTGGTAGATATCCAATACCCTTACTCATGGTACAACGTACAAGACGGCGAAGTATGGTACGAAGTGACCTACGAAGATAGAATCTACAGACTGACTCTTCCCGCAGGCCAATACGATACGCCGCAGAAGTTCATAGAGGGTCTGACGGCCTTGATGGAGTACAAGACTCTAAAGCAGAGCGCGACAGATGCAACATCCCTGATAGCCTTGCGCTTCAAGAGAAACGTGTTCTTCGATGTCAACGTACACAACGACAAGAGCTCTATCATGCTCACCGAAAACGTGAACATGAAACTCAGTCCTACACTAACGCAAATGTTAAGAATGCCTTACAGCGTGATGAAAGGTTCCACCATTGTCAACGGTACACATTTGATGGATATGAAAGTAGGTATGTACGGACTGTACGTCTACTCGGATGTCGAGGACAGCCATATTGTGGGTGATATGAACACACCTCTGTTACGGGTGGTGCCCATTAGCAAGACGTATGGCGAACAAGCCACCCACAGTTTCAACCCTATCATGTTCCTGCCCGTACGCCATACCGATATCGACACGATCACGGTGGATATAAGAGATGACACGGGACGTCCGATCCCATTCGAACGAGGAAAAGTGGTGCTGACACTTGCTTTCCAACAAACCCGCTCTCCTCACTTCGTATAATATGTACGTGCCTTACCAGTGCCATACACCCAGCTATGCCGACTACTACAAGAAACAAACGGGCGGAGGCATGCCCATGTTTAGCGGGGCACGCATGCAACGAGGTCACGGATTGGGAAACATACTGGGTAGCATTGTGAAAACATTTTTACCCATGGTGACACGGGGTGTGAAAGCGGTAGGAAAACAAGCGGTACGCAGTGGATTGCGCGTGGCCGGTGATGTGATGGAAGGCACAGCACCCCGACAAGCCTTCAAACGACGGGCTAAAGAAGCCGGAAGTGTATTGATCGCCAAAGCCCTTAAAAGACAAACGCCGACACCGCGAAGAGTCAGTCGACGGCCAACACACCGACGACGCACACCTCAGAGGAGAAGGACTAAGCCCCAGAAGAAAAAGAAGAAGAGACGTAGTAGGAGAGATATCTTCGCATAATGGCATTCATTCACTCCGAGTCATGTCCGTCTACCAACAGTGAATTGGATTTGTGGACTATTCCACCCACTCAAACCAGTGTAACCGAAGGACGTTGGGTAGAACATCGACCCCTGGCTAGCCTGACGGGAGTGGGTCCCGTAGAATTTACCATTGAAAACAAAGATACGGCCTACCTGGATTTAGCACACACCTACTTGTACGTGAAAGCTAAAATAACGAACAAGGACGGGACGAACATAGTGGCCACTGCGAATGTAGCCCCGGTGAATCTTTGGCTGCACTCCCTGTTCCAACAGGTGGATATCAGTCTGAACGATAGACTCATCAGTACGTCCACCAATACGTATGCGTATCGAGCCTACCTGGAGACGCTGTTGTCGTACGGCAGTGATGCCAAACTATCACACTTACAAGCTGCGCTGTACTACAGGGATACACCCGGAAACCAGAACATGCTACTCCCTGGCAATAATGGGTACGCCAGACGCAAAAGATTAGCAAAAGAAAGCAAGTCCATCGATATGATGGGACGACTGCACGCCGATCTGTTCCTGCAAGACCGCTACATGATGAACGGTGTATCCATCAAGATCAAGTTGATCCGTTCCTCACCTATGTTCGCCTTAATGGCCGGTGGGGAGGGAGCTATCGATTACAACATCATCATTGAAGATGCAGCCCTGTTTGTCCGTACGGTAGATTTGCAACAGGGGGTGTTGCTGAGTCACATGCAAGCCTTATCGAAAAAAAGCCCTGTATCCCATCCGACGCGTACAGACCAAGGTGTTCTCTGTGCCCGCAGGTACGATGATGGCCAACAGAGAGAATTTATTTCTAGGAGATCTGCCTAAACGTCTTACCCTGGGGTGTGTGACCAACACCGCATTCAATGGAAATTGGGCTGAGAATCCGTTCAAATTTGATCATTTCAACATCAACTTTGTGGCACTGCACGTGGCCGGCCATCAAATTCCAGCCCGTCCCTTACAACCGGACTTTACTAACGGAAACTATGTGCGGACCTACCTGAACCTGTTTACAGCCACAGGACAAAACAACCAGGACGAAGGCAATACCATCAGTCGAAAAGACTTTAGCAATGGGTACACATTGTTCGCCTTTGACCTCACCCCTACCTTGGAACACGATCATCAACTGGCTTTACTGAAGAAAGGAAACCTACGGTTGGAACTGCGTTTCGCCTTCCCTCTACCCAGCACCATTAACGTGATTTGCTACGCCGAGTTTGATAACGTCATCAGCGTGGATGAGCAAAGAAACGTGCTGTGTGACTTCTCCAGCTAAACATGGATACAGAACAGCTGATGGACATACTCCAGCGAGATGCCAAGATCCCCTTTCGAGGTGTGTTTCCACGCAATGTGTTTCCTACCCACTCCACCACTCCAGCAGCCTACATCCTAAATACAGACCCGAAGATTCGACCCGGTGAACATTGGATAGCGGTGTACGTGGACACCCAAGGTCAAGGCGAATACTTTGATTCCTACGGACTTGCACCCCTCCATGCCGATTTGGTGAAATTCATGGACGTCTCCACGACAGAGTGGCGTTGGAATACGCAAAGATTACAAGGCCCCTTGAGTAGTGTGTGCGGACAGTACTGTGTGTTTTATCTCACTCACCGGAGTAGAGGACATTCTATGCCAACCATTGTACATATGTTTGATGATTATTGTCAAGCCGAAGACCGTGATGTCCTCGTCTATGACTGGACGGCCTCTCGTTTTAATGTGCATGCTCCATTTCTCTGGTTAACTTAAATGTACTGCGCGCGCAGACCACTATTATTATTATCACATTATATTGTTATGACGTTGTTGTTCTGACGTTCATTGTTGAATAAATTGATGAAAAAAAACACAACAAAAATGATTTGACTTTTTCTCTCTTTATTTAAGTCAACAAGAATGATGATGATGAGTTACTCTATACAAATAGAAATACAGGGTACAAATAGTAGGGATATGTACACATAGAATAGTAGTAGTAATGATTAAGGTACAAAAAAAAAGTTCTGCCAGGAGTAGGATTCGAACCTACGACGGGGTTTCACCCACCAGCACTTAATACTGGCGCCTTAGACCACTCGGCCATCCTGACTTTTACAGTTTTATAACTCGTGTATCCACAGTTAATGTTCCACATTTTTACAAGTCCAAGTATGTAGTGCTCACACCGTCGGCCAATACTTTTCGTTTGGGATAAAAGAAAGTAAAGGCGTCTCTTTGCTGGATATAGGTCCGCATTTGGTGGTCGACCACCCGGAATCCCCGATTTGTGCCACTCGCACTGGCCTGGCTTTGTAATACGCCCAGGTAGAGCGCTTTGTCTATGTTGGGATCGCGCCGGCTCACTCCTTTGCAGCTAAACTTATTCTCTCCTCCATCTCCTCCGTAACAGTAGTAGGTCTTGGAGGAGAGCGCAATCATAGCATCCCCGCTCCACTCCAGCTTGAAGAGCCCCGGTGTCCGCTTGTCGTAGGTGTAGTGATCGCGTCGGGGTAGCCACTGGTCCCGTTCCGCCTCATATTGTTCCCGTAACTCGGGTTTGACGAGAGACTCCCAGTCCGGGTTGGAAACGGCCATGTAGGCCGAATCTGTGTCCATTTCCATGAGTTGCCAGTCTGAGGGATCAAAATATACACCCATAAAATCATAGATGAATTCCAGCATCCTCAGCTTGGCCATCTGATAGACCATACACCCAATTTGGAGGGGTAAATTGTACCGGATAGTCTTCTTGGCTGAAGTGACTTCATAGGTGTCGTCATCGATCACCTCCACCCATCGAAACAGCGGGGAATTGACTTTTTTGCGGGCTTGGGTAGTCGTGCAAATGTTCACATTGACATGCTTATCCTGGTTGGTTACTGTTTTTCCGTAATATCCATTGCCAGTGAGTTTCCAACATTCAGCCATGATGGCCTGACTCGGGTCTTGATCACCTTGACGACGGGCCTTCGTCACGAGGTCCGCATTCTCCGCAAAACAAGCCTCAGGTACGTACTGGATTACCTGATAGATTTGAGTAATTTTCAAACCGTGGTTCATGTACCACTGCAGTAAGGGGGTGCCCAGCAAGATTTTCTCGGCCCACATACTTCCAATCAACATGCGGCGCGGTTTAGACAAACACTCGTGTTGCTCCGCGTAGGCGCTCATGGTCTCGCCAATGTCAGACCGACCCACCAGCGTGTTCTTGAAGATAGGCGGACACTGGGCGAAGAGGGGCTTGAGAGTGTCGGGAACATGCACATCACATTCTACAAAGCCGTAGAGCTGACCCGAACGAATGGCGTCCAACATCTGGGGTAGACTGAGCAGTCGCCGACGACTCAAGGGATATTCACGCTCTTTTAGGAACCGTTGTAAATGAGGCAGGGCCTGGCACATCGTGTGGAATTCACACTCCCACATCTCTATGAGATGGTATCCTCGCTCTTTGACATAATCACCGTTGGTCACTACTTCGTCCCGTAATTCTTGCGCGGTTTTTCCACGTCGCTGATTGAAACGGCCAGCGCTAAAATGACATTCGTGGCCGTGCCAGTAACACCCGTAAAACTGGAATACAGTGGGTGTGCCTTGTACAAGGGCAAACCCATCGACGGGAAGTCGGCGATCTCCTATCCGCTTCTCCGTGGCGTTGGTCTGATGACGAATATAAATAGCCCGTCGATAGGCTTCCCAGTCTATCCACTGGTCGGCGAGATGTTTGTACGGCGTGCGTTCAGGTGTAAAATGCCCACCTTGTGACAACCAACGTGTATAATGCCCACTCGGCATAGGTTGGGCGAGCGACCACAGGTACAACGCATTTGCGTCAAAACCAATGATTTTGGCACAGGGTTTCCCACTAGGGAGAGTAGTGACGTCCTTCTCATGGTAGCGGTGGAAAATAAGACTGGGACCACCCACAATGTTCTGCTTCAAACAATCGTGCATGTCTGCATCTTTTCGTTGTATGAGTGAAAAGTACGTAGGACACTCTTGAAACAGATGGCGAAGCGCCAGACCCGGTAAACTCAAGCACTCTTTGAAGATGTCCACATGCATTTGGCGACGAAAGAGTTGCACCATTTTCTCGGCCGCTTCGAGAAAGGGCACGACGTCCAAATTGTTGTACCACACCAGGAAATCTCGCAACGTCTTCATGCTGTGGCAGTTCCATACCTGCTGGAGTTCGATGTAGGTGGCCTCCGGCAGAGCTTCCCCTTTCAGGTCATTGTAAAACGCTTCCCGAGATGGTAACTGGGTGTCTTCTAAGCGGTCCAGGCTCGTCATATAGGTGTAAGGAAAGTAACCTTTGGTTTGTGCACAGTCATAGGCCTTGACCCACTGGTCATAGCTACAATTTGGAGCTAAATAGTTCCGTACATCGAGAAAATGCAGTGATGTGGTAGTGAGGGCCATGTGGTTGTTGATCTTCTTGATCACCGACTTGAGGGTATCGGACTGCGCCAAGTAAGGATAGAGAAATTCCTTCACCATGTTCAAGTCGTATCGCCCCGAATTGAAGCCGAGCACCGGTAACTGACCTAAGTATTGAAGGAACCGTAACTTCAATTTCTCCGCATACGGTTTAGGTAATGGGACATCCTGCGACTGCAGAGGCTGGGACTGCTGGGACTCGCACTCGGACTCGGACTCTTCATCGTCGCTGAACGCTACACCCGGTTCAGGAATGCGGTCGTCCAGCTGGGTGAGTACGTCGTCGAACTTAGCCACCAACAATTCCGTACTGGCCGCACTCACTCGCTCTAAATACTCCATCATACGGGTGGTCAACTCATGGGCTTCCCCCGTGGACACGAAACACACCGGTGCAGCGTCATAGCCAGGTACATTGGATGAAATGCTGACACTGAGGGGAATATGTCGCTGTGTCCACTGCGTTTTAGCCGAAAACAGGTCCATGGGCTCCAACACGGCCTCAAAATCATAGCATGCCCGGTAGGGAAAATAACGGTCCTCTTCCGGTATGATGATACCCTCATCGGCCAGTTCCTGGAAAATAGTAGGTGTATTATGATACACTCCACCCGGATAGACTCGCTTGACACTGTTGTCACAGATTTTCTCGTGGCAATGTAAGTTGTAAGACTGGTTAAACACACGATGGCATTGGGCACAACTGAAAGACTGAGCGTACAGGCTCATATTGGTAATGAGCGAAAAATGACTCACGCCATTGTCATCGAACACATTCACTTTCATCGTAGCAGCATACCGTTCTGTGGATCGCCGAACCAATTCAGCCACAAAGGTGTCGTCATCCTCCCGTCGTAATCGATAAACAAAGATATTAATATCGAACAATGTTTCCACATCATCCAAATGCTTGAAGGGGACTCCACGGAAGTGCCGCTTATCCATGTCGTGCTGCTCTAGATATTGTTCCCAATAGCCATCGGCCACTGTGTCACAAGCCTGGGGGTCACACTCGTCCAGATGCACGGCCAAACACCGAAACAGACATTTCCGGTCTTTGTAGGGCCCCTTTTTTTTTCCTGCTGTTAATGCATTCAGGCCTTTTCGAAAAAGCAACCACGGGGGGAGTTGTACAGGAGCACCGATCGGGTGATCTCGCATTTTCGTGACGAAAAATGTGACGTTAGTGACCATTTCCACAAGCCATTGGGTATTGGGGCGTTGCAACCGAGCCCATTCCAATGGATCCAACGTAGTCAATTGATCGATGAGTGGCTCCAGAGAAATCGCATCCGTAATGGTGAACGGCTGATCAAACACATAGGTATTGTTACTGGGATAGAAATACCGCAGTTGGTCCGTCTCCTTATGGCGTAAGATATACCCAAATGTGACATTCAACTTATAGGCTGTCACCTAATCTTTGAAAATGTTCTCGGCATATGTAGTGAGATACGTGAGGTCCTCCAGCCGAAAATTGTATAAGTCCAAAAGACGACGATCACGATGAAAACAATGGCGTATGGTAGCCCAGTGTCGTTGATAAATGGCCCTGACACGTCCATCTTCAGGCAAGACTTCAACCGGAGGTGCTGCTGGGTCGAAGGGAAAATCTTCTCCACGTCTCATGCTTACTGGAAAAAAGTAAATGGATGGCTGTGCTGGCTGCGTGGCTGGCTGGCTGGCTGGCTGGCTGGCTGAGAGACAGGTCAGGTAAGTCAGATTGAATACACCCCTTGCCCTAAAAATGAACTCCTTTTATAGCCCATTGACCTCATTTGCATATTTTCAGCGGACAACAGGCCGCCATCTTGAAAACGACCACCCTAACATACAAAAACAAGCCACCATCTTGAAAACGACCACCCCTAACACACACAAACAAGCCGCCATCTTGAAAACGACACCCAAAGACCTCATTTGCATATTTTCAGCGGACAACAGGCCGCCATCTTGAAAACGACCACCCCTAACACACACAAACAAGCCGCCATCTTGAAAACCACATATGCAAATGAGGAGGGCTGGGGAAAACCCATAACACACACAAACAAGCCGCCATCTTGAAACCGACCACCCCTACCCTACAAAAACAAGCCGCCATCTTGAATACGACCACCCCTAACCTACAAAAACAAGCCGCCATCTTGAAACCGACCACCCCCACCATACAAAAACAAGCCGCCATCTTGAATACGACCACCCCCACCATACAAAAACAAGCCGCCATCTTGAATAAACACAATGAACCCATGACCTCATTTGCATAAAAAAAACACATTTAAGCCGCCATCTTGAATACGACCACCCCTACCATACAAAAACAAGCCGCCATCTTGAAACCGACCACCCCTAACATACAAAAACAAGCCGCCATCTTGAATCCGACCACCCCCACCATACAAAAACAAGCCGCCATCTTGAAACCGACCACCCCTAACATACAAAAACAAACCGCCATCTTGAATAAACACAATGAACCCAATGACCTCATTTGCATATAACTCATTTGCATACACTCACGCATGCGCGCACACACACTCACAACCCAAAAATAAATTCTGCGCATGCGCAGTTGAGAGCTAAAGGTAGCAGATCCTTGCTACCTACTACTTACATAACCACAAGAGGGAACGCAGGTGTGTATAGGATATACATCATGGCTATTACATGTGGGTGAAAGATACAGATTAAATATGTATATAGGATAAAGCACAATTTGTATATATGATGAAGCAGCACAATAAAAAAAAAAAAAAAAAAAAAAAATCATATACCAATTGGGACTCATAATAATATGTACACAAAACCGTTTACGCCATCAAACTCCGTTACTTGAAAACCTGACGACTTTGATGGCGGTTATAGAACCTTCTTTGGGTTAAACAAAATTTATTGAAACAGTAGAAGGACCATGAGCCAGGGCTCCGTAGTGCGTCTTCATACGCATACACAAAAATAATTATTATGGAACAAATATACATTCAAGAAACGTACATTTTAAGTTTTAAATATTACATTACTATACGATTTCTTTAGACCTCGACTCATGGATCAAGTATGTTCAAAACATTATAAGGTTTTCATATCGATCCTATGGGGCGGCGGCCTGTTTTTTGGAAACTTTTTATTTTATTTTGGAAACAAAATTACATAAAACATCTGAGAATATAAGAGGTGCGGATTGGAGGGGGGGGCGGGGAGGGGGGTTGTCGAAGGTGTCCGGAGGAAATATGTCAGAGGGACTGTCCTTCAATCCGCCTATACACATAGAAAATTGGAAACCCATAATACGGTTTATTATACCTCTTGAATATTCATGAGGGTTTTTTGATATTTCATTGGTCAAACTTTACCCAGCCACGAGTCAATATTTTTCAATCACTGACCCAGCTGTTTATGTGTCAGGCGGAGCGCGTGAGGTCCGGAGTCAATATTGTGATCACGTAGTCACTGTTTACAAGTACCGTCTGTCTGCAACATGGCTGACGGTGGTCGCTTCGTAGATTGTTCGATGAAAATCTACAAGAACTGTTACAAAATAGGGACAGTAAGAACCCCAAAAATGTTATACAGGCGTCTCAATATTACGGGTCTACTGTCAAGCAAAAGATATTAATTTCGATATTCTTTCGTCGATAACGAAAGAACAACTAGGCCTAATTGGTGAATTCCTCTTCAAACTCTTTGCTGAGTTGAGAAAGAAGGATGGAGATAAATACTCTCGTTCGTCGATGGTAAGCATACGTTTCGGTCTGAATATTCAAGAGGTAGAATAATTTGTTATATGTAATTTCTATCTGCACTGCCCGAGTAATCCATTTCATTCTCATCTCAAAACTGGAGTAAATTTACGCTGTCGATGAGTTCACCATGGCCCAAATAGGATTTATGAATGAAGTGTGTGAAGCCAGTGGCTACATTGTATCAAACCACCCAACGTTCTGAAACTTTAAATTCTCAGTATTATTCTAGTCAGATTGGAAGCAGCTTGGTAGATTTATCCATGAACTATTCAATAAAATTGTATCTGTGTGTCTTATTTCCGATAACACACAGCTGCATGACAGAAAGTATTCGCCAAACAGCGTTTTTGAAAAGGAGTAATAATAGTACCATGCGCTAGTCCGGCGTCATAGCGATAATTCACTGCATTTAATAAATTCGGTATAATAAAACACTTATAAACTTGTGACGGAGTCAATATCATGAAACCTGGACCCTTGGCCAGACTTGGCCAAAGCGACCTGACCTCGGCCTGCGGTCTCGGTCAGGTCTGCTTTGCCAAGTCTGACCTCGGGTCCAGGTTTCATGATATTGACTCCGTCACAAGTTAATAAGTGTATAATGTATGACTGACAGTGAACATTATTTCTCTGGTCTTCCATATTTATTATATGCTCGTGAAAAAAGGTACATCTAAATGGAATTCATCTGTATCAAAGAATGAGCATTTGTGTTTGTCCGTTCACTGCCGAGCGTTTATGCTTGTATAATAATGACCATAATAAATGTGCCAGGAAGAATTAAGATTTAAGTCGAATATATGGTTATAATATTTATGACAGTTACAATCTAATAAAAATTAAATCCTATCTGCTCCCCCATTCGCTTCATATAGCGACATATACGATTGGGGAGCATTCATATGATGTTAATTTATTAAGATTAATGACAGCTGTGTCATATATTTGGACGCAACATGGATGCTGTTTATCTGGTTTTCAATAGCGAAGCTGTGAATTTGATATCTGATAAACTTGAAAAATGACTTACCCATGCCAACTGTCTTTACAGTCAAGGGCGGATACTCTAAATCCTTTAATTTCATATGTATAGCTGTGGTGCTCGCGTTATTTGCTTTCTTAGGCGTCTGGTAATCAAGTAATAAATTGAATATATGTATTAAACTAGAACTCATGGATTTCGAAAGACCACCCAAACGTTTTGACAGATATTATAGTAGGATTGCACGATTTATTTCGTACACAACATGGGAGCAGAAGACTCGTATCTACATGTATATTCTTCATACTCATGTAATGACTCATGTAATACTAGTGATGTCGCCATAGGTAATGACTCACATATACATTTAGCAGTCGCCAATGAGAAGTAAGGGCAAAACATCAGTTATCAATTGCTGGTGATTCACAGATGCACTGAAAGATTTGCGTATTAAAGACGCACAGATCCTCGTGTTTATTAATCCTTGAATTCACACTTTCTATATGCCGCCAAAAAAAAAAAAGTTCAATATTTTCTGAAATAAAATAGATACCCTTGCCAAATATATTTATTATTAGCTATTGGGAATGAATATGACAAAGCATCGCCTCCCCAGGGACGTCTTTCAGACAACACCGACCAAAAAGAACTAAGATCGGTATGTAGATTGTAATAAATGAAATTGAACTGAACAGATATGTGCGGTTGAACATGGAAAACCGACCGTGTTTATGAATATGGGGCTTTCTGTATGCCGCAAACTGAAGAAAGTATCTATAAAATAGATATTCTGGATGAAAATGTTTATTCTCAGCTACTGGTAATATATTTTGCTGAGTGTGACCAGCTGGGAAAAAAATATATCAGTTATAATACCAGAGAGTTCTTTCAACTTTTATCCATTCAATATGACATGATAATGGAGCAATTGAGAAAATATAGATTTGAGAAAAAGAATAATTTGAGAGTCCTTGAGAATAAACAATTTCATTTTTTTTATATTAGTAGATCCATTCTTCAAGAGTTAGTTTTTAGGAACTTTTAATAATCCAGAACAATTTGTGACTGAAGAAAACATTTGGTGAACAATCAACTCATGTTGTTGTTGTTGTTTGACTGACGTATGGTCGATTAACATTGGCCAGCACGTTCTCGTGTACTGAATTTCGATATAATAAACAGGGAATCTGTCCCATCTGCCCTTCGATAAGTACATTTTAGCTTCCTTATTGAGGGATTTATTAGTTGTTGGCGGCCTTCCATTGCTCAGTATACCTTTCAGAATATGTCAGGTTTATGTAGTTTGTCTTCAGACCACTCATGATCACTTCTCAAGGAATTCTCTTTCTCCATTACCATTTTCACGATGTTCATTGTCCATAAATGGCAAATCAGAGCTCATAAAAATGCAAATTTGCGTGAATCGGTAATTTCTGCCCCCGAAAATTACCTCGGCAACGTCATTGTTGTTTCCAGTCGAGTATTGCTAAAACTACATATCTGTCCCAGCAAATATATCCAGGACGGCTTGTCTGATTTATCACAAAATAAAAATGGTTGTACTCTGAAGACTGCATTTCAGGTCGCACTTACACTGATCAATTTTCCTGCCAAAGATGATTGCACAAGATCAAGTAGAACTCGTAACAAAGAAGATCCTTTTTCCGAGATGGGAATATCAGGGTTGAAAATCAGCGATATTGTGGGCCAGTCCACCGCATATGGAGCTGTCAGAGGTTGCAAAATTTGTTGCGCCCTCTGGTGTCAGAGGAAAAAATACAGTCATTCCAATGAGGTTGAAAAGAGGTACCGGATAATCATTATTGTAGCTTCATATTACCTCCTTTGGGTTGACAACTCCATCTGACGCCCCTCATTGTGTTTGGACTTGTCGAACGTCTCTTCTTACAGACCTGTGCAAGAGCCCATTTTACAATAAATGCACACAGAGGTTTCTACGCAGTTGTTATTGTTGTTAAATATCTTTTCAAATTTCCGGTTTAAATTTGAGATGAACAATATAATATACAAGCGTCTAGTCCGGCTCTGAATCTGGGATGATTGAACTATAGTTTAGAATGTCCCTGGTGACAGTTCGCACTACATGATTTTCGATACACAGATGTTTCTTTTTTGGATTGCATACACATTGTGTGTAAATTCCTAATTCTACTGATATTTGTGAATATGGGAGGTTGAATAAAATGCAGCCTGGAAACGGCGACAAAATGCCCACACCAGGCTGTTCTTTACATACCGGTACTTGGAAATTTGGGGTTAAACTCTCAGCTGTAAATCCGATGATAATATATTTCCCCACCTGGATTTTCCCCTCCAAGACATGTAGAGATAAATTAGATAGCAAATTTCTTATGATATACAGGACTTTGTTCCTTTTGCATTCCATTAACATTGTGTTTACAGGGTTATTTATGTACCTACATGTTCAGATATGGTTACCACTATAACCGAAAACCAAGCGATTTACTCAAGGAACTTACTTCAGGTTATTAAGAGTTCATAATCCGCACAATTTGCAAAATAAATAGTATCCTGCTTCTATGTTAATCTTTTTTAAAAACAACCTTGAATAGTTTGCATAATGCTATAAATAAGCAATATTATACATTGACAGATATTTGACTTAAAGGTCTGTGAATATTCCAGCAAAAGTTTGGCTCATTATCTTGGATTCACTTGGTGACATCACCGAATCTCATTTGCATATTCTCCCTGAGCTCATTGATTTAGGGTCGACTGATTTACCATTTGACTCATCCTAGTCAGAATCATGAGAACTATCTTCTGCTTAATGCTATATACACAGATCATTTAGGTTTAAAGCTCTGAAAATCCGTTAGTGAGCGGTAAAGCTACAGTATATTTAGTTAAGGAGAGGCGTATACATAGGTATTGGCCTGTTCGCCAATCCTTTTTCATTTGAAAGAAAATAAAATACTGTTTGAACCAGTGTATAAGACAATGGAATTCGTCATCTTCCACACTTTCATTTATCTGTCACCCATATATTCTATATTATATTACTGGTCAGTGATGGAAGACGTATATGAAGATAATGACCCATTCAATGAAATCACATAAAACAACAGAAATATTTTATTTGCCAGCAAATCAGTATACCACATGAATAGAAGGATGGAAGACTGCTCTCGCTGACAATTACAGGAATGATACATTTTCGACCTTCAGACAAAACGACTACTACATGTATATTATCTCCGCTGTTCATAAGTTTAATACAACAAATTCATTCTTTTAAAACTTAACTGACATACCTTTAAATGGGGTACACGGCTAATGTTAGGTACATACTAAACTGTATGGACACCATCTTGAAAAACCTTTGTTATGACAAATGCACGTCACGACGTATCTCATGAGCTATTTTCTCTTCCTCTATACCTCTAGAAAGTAAATTAAAACAACTACAGTATATATTGTTACATAAATTATTCCTTGTAAGAAGTATATTTCCAGCCGACTAAAGATGAATGAAATCTCCACAAACAACACATGTGGATTAGTGTACACTGTTAGTCAATACACTGTGGCGTATGAGGGTCGGCTCAGATCCCCTGGGGTGGGAACATGCCCCTGAGGGCAGTGGGTGGGTTCAGTGAAAGCTCGTTGTATTAATATCCATGGAATGCAATATTTTGGTCCGAGGGTCACACAAATATTTATAGAACAGATTTACATGCACAATCACATCACAAGGACCAAAGGTAATGCAAAACAAATATTTGTACATATGTACATATTGAGCGAATTCAAGCATCATTTCCATATACTAAGCAAATGGGCACCGCAAAATCGGCCTCAAAGTCCCAAATAACTTTTTCATGGTTACCAGACTCGGGTACTTTATAAAGACCTTTAACAAAGTCTCTTTCCACCTAACCTCATCACAAAATCATGGTCTGTTTTCTTAGATTTCTCAGTGAATTCAAATCGGTATGGTCTCGAAAGTTTGAGGTATCTTATTGTTCATGCTCATCTCCTTTGAACGAGGAGTCGGCACACGATCGTTGACTAGGTTGATCCGCCAAATGGACCGGGCCCTCGACATACACAGAATTAGATGCCCTAATGGAGCATTAATATAGATATGCACACAAAATAAAATAATAATAATAAAACAGAAAAAGTACTTAAATGGTTAAATATCCGGTAGGCAAACATGGTACATTCCAAAAATCGTATACAGTTCAGTTGAATGTTGGAAGTGTCACGTATTTAGCCGCTCAAACGGATATTGGGATATTTGTCGGCGCAAACGTGCCCAAAACATAAATAATGTATTGTTTGTCAGACAACATTAGCCTGGCAATAATGTCGTCATGATATAGCTCACAACGAAAGTTTGTTTGGATAGTTTGAGACTCGGCGATATCGAGTGTTAGTTAACTAGGTTACGGAGATCCCGCTCTCTAAAATGGAGGTAAAAAGGTCGTTTTACTTAATAACTTTGGATTCCTCTTAAACAATGCTCCAAAACTTCAGGCGCATTAATTTATCTATTGTTCTATGGTCTAAAATTGATTTGCCATTTGAAGAACCAGTCAATGTTGTTTCAATAGCGTGACATATATTTGGCCTATTATTATGAGTAGTATACAAAGGCTAAATTGATAGAATTGCTCCCCACTGCGCATGCGTGTGACGTCATTAACCTGGGAAAAAGGGTATGTGCGCATGCGTGATGGGGAGCAACGGGGAGCAGAGGTCAGTGAGTGCAAGATGTGGGAGGTGGGTACAAGATGGCCGCCAAGATGTGGGAGGTGGGTACAAGATGGCCGCCAAGATGTGGGAGGTGGGTACAAGATGGCCGCCAAGATGTGGGAGGTGGGTACAAGATGGCCGCCAAGATGTGGGAGGTGGGTACAAGATGGCCGCCAAGATGTGGGAGGTGGGTACAAGATGGCCGCCAAGATGTGGGAGGTGGGTACAAGATGGCCGCCAAGATGTGGGAGGTGGGTACAAGATGGCCGCCAAGATGTGGGAGGTGGGTACAAGATGGCCGCCAAGATGTGGGAGGTGGGTACAAGATGGCCGCCAAGATGTGGGAGGTGGGTACAAGATGGCCGCCAAGATGTGGGAGGTGGGTACAAGATGGCCGCCAAGATGTGGGAGGTGGGTACAAGATGGCCGCCAAGATGTGGGAGGTGGGTACAAGATGGCCGCCAAGATGTGGGAGGTGGGTACAAGATGGCCGCCAAGATGTGGGAGGTGGGTACAAGATGGCCGCCAAGATGAGGGAGGTGGGTACAAGATGGCCGCCAAGATGTGGGAGGTGGGTACAAGATGGCCGCCAAGATGTGGGAGGTGGGTACAAGATGGCCGCCAAGATGTGGGAGGTGGGTACAAGATGGCCGCCAAGATGTGGGAGGTGGGTACAAGATGGCCGCCAAGATGTGGGAGGTGGGTACAAGATGGCCGCCAAGATGTGGGAGGTGGGTACAAGATGGCCGCCAAGATGTGGGAGGTGGGTACAAGATGGCCGCCAAGATGTGGGAGGTGGGTACAAGATGGCCGCCAAGATGTGGGAGGTGGGTACAAGATGGCCGCCAAGATGTGGGAGGTGGGTACAAGATGGCCGCCAAGATGTGGGAGGTGGGTACAAGATGGCCGCCAAGATGTGGGAGGTGGGTACAAGATGGCCGCCAAGATGTGGGAGGTGGGTACAAGATGGCCGCCAAGATGTGGGAGGTGGGTACAAGATGGCCGCCAAGATGTGGGAGGTGGGTACAAGATGGCCGCCAAGATGTGGGAGGTGGGTACAAGATGGCCGCCAAGATGTGGGAGGTGGGTACAAGATGGCCGCGAGTAGTAAAATGTATAAAAGGAGTTGATTTTTAGGGAAAGGGGTGTATTCAATCTGACTTACCTGACCTGACTTGATCAGCCAGCCAGCCCGCCAACCAGTCCTCCTGCCTGCCTAGCCGCTTGTATGAGACGAAAAGCATGAGACGTGGAGAAGATTTTCCCTTGGATCCAGCCGCACTTCCGGTTGAAGTCTTGCCTGAAGATGAGCGTGTCAGGGCCATTTATCAACGTCACTGGGCTACCATACGCCATTGTTTCCACCGTGACCATTATAGTTCCAATACGTGTATTTTCATACCTTTAGGCCGTCGCGCATGCGCAGAATCACCCTAATTCAATCTTCCACCCAGTGCATCAGATAGCCCTTCTCCTTACCTTCAATTTGATACCTCACTCGACCCCATTGGCCCATTTTTAAAACAATTTTTTGCTATAGGGTGATAATTTACACCCTTCACTGCCGCGCATGCGCAGAATGCCGATATTTCAATCCCATACCCAGTGCATCAGATAGCCCTTCTCCTTACCTTCAATTTGATACCTCACTCGACCCCATTGGCCCATTTTTAAAACAATTTTTTTTTGCTATAGGGTGATAATTACACCCTTTTTTTTCGCTAATTTCACTAATTTCAATTTTTAATTGTTAAAAAAACATAGAAAATGAAAAAGATTTTTTTTGGCTTCATGAATCTTTTTTCTCTTTTTTATTAAGTTTTAAAAAAAAAAAAAAATTTGGCTTCCATTTCCCTTTCCCTCCCCCCCTCCCCCCTCCCCCCCTTTTTCCGTTTTTCAATATTTAATTGTTAAAAAATTGAAAAAATTGAAATTTTTTTCTTGGGGCATAACAATGATGGGGTCTGATGTTAATTTTTGTGCAAAGTTAGAAGTTCCTCTTGCGGGGAAGATGGTTGGCCCTGAAAAGGGCCGTTAGTGTTACTCCACCACCACACTTAGGCACGGTAGATTTTCTTTATTCCTGCTACATGTTTCCGACAAATTGGACATTTTATTTTGAGATGGTTCTCGCCGGTCTCAGTGCAATGGCACATGTCTCCTACACACGTCAGTGTCACCCAACAATCGGCACATAGACATAAATGACCGCATGGCAAAACAGCAAACTCGCTTTCGTCATCTGTACATATGCTACAGCGTGATATTTTCTGCTCTTTATCCAGTTGTTCGTATTGTCTGTGAATCTCCTCGTCCATTTTAATCAGGTCTTCTTTCAGTCCATTAATCAAGTTGTTCAGGTGGGTTACCTGGGCTTTACACCCAGAGCATTGTTGTGGTGGAGTTTCGGCGGTAGTTGAAATCATTGGAATTTCACCAGGCGTTGTCGTGGGTCCACGTCTACTATTTAACCATGGCAGTTCATCTTGTAGTTCCTCATCAGTTGAGTCATTATCAGGTTCTTGTAGGGTTTCCATCGTGCCTATTTCTGCGTCATGTGCATCCCTTAGTCTTTCCAATTGGTCATTTTCTTCGACAGTTCGCCGGAGTTGTTCTAATTCTTCTGTACTGCGTGTTAAGATGGATGTTTCGTTTTCCAATGCCCTTTGAAAACTGGTGGTTACCCTCATTCCATCATTTTCCAGAACGCTAACCAGCTCTGGGTATTGTGTAGCTGCATTTCTCGGGTCCCTAACGGGATGCTGTGTAAACAGCTCACGTCTTGTTGAATTCATGATTGTATGGGTGAATAACTGTTACAATATACACGTATTTATACTTTTTAGTGGTCTGTGGGAGGTGGGACAAGATGGCCGCGAGTGTAAGATGTGGGAGGTGGGTACAAGATGGCCGCCAAGATGTGGGAGGTGGGACAAGATGGCCGCCAAGTGTCAGTGAGTACAAGATATGCATGGCCGCCAAGTGTGCTTTGTTATCATTGTTCAAGCATAAAAATTTCTTATTTTTTTCCATAAATCCGTTACAATTTTCTCGGAATTATGATAACACTAATCCATAGTGTACACGTATTTTTTTTAGCCAGGAAAATTAAATTATTTTCCAATGTACCTGGGTTTTACACTACCGTACACTAACTTTATGATTTTTAAAATGCCTAAAATTAATAAAAATAATCCTCTATTCTAGCGTTAAGTTGTTAAATTTTAAATATAACACTAATGAATGACCTGAGTTTAACTTGTAATAAAATTTACAGGTGTCCTGACATTGATTGTAAAATGAAAAGCTGTTTATAATTGTTAAACAAACACACATATATTTTTTCTTCAGCAGCGTAGCACACGATACAACCAGTGTGTTTTCGCTGCGCATGCGCGCGTGTCTTACACTATAAATACCACATTTTTTTAATTATTCACAATTAATCTCTGAGTGCTCAGTCATGGATTTATCCTTGGCGCAACTCATGGATATTGACAACACATCAGATTTGTTCTCAAATCATGATAATCAAGTACAACGCCTCGACAGTATCATGAATTTGGTACACGATGAACCTCGATTAGATGATAGAATCACCCCCTTAGTCGCACCTGAACTCCAGAACTACCCTGCACCAACTCATTGTGAACATCCTCCAGTCTGAAATAATGCCAACAGAAAACTCAGAGTCAATTTAAATATTTATTTGTATTGAGCAAATTACAAGAATTTCGAAGAGAAAAGAGCCGAAATAATGTCTGTCTGTCCTGGAAATCAGCTGATCAGCAATAAATCGACATCTCCGTGACCTTCAAGGAGATTTTGACATTAGGTTTTACCCGCTTTTATCACAAATCATTATAAAGAAATTGTCACACCCGGTGAACTCCTGAAACCCACATCCTACCTGAGAGTTTGGTAAGATATTCCATTCATTCGTTACCGTTCCCCGTGGAGTAGAATTTCATCCATCAGCTTTCACTGTTGTCGTGCCAAACACAAAAATTGACAAATTATACGGACTGCCACGATAAGCGTTCCGTACTGCACATGTCCGATAAAATCCCTCCAGTCGTTACACAATGTTGATTCCACAAAACCTGTTCGGTGGCCTACATTATCGTTCAATCGCTGATCATAAAGGCTGCGTTCATTCTCACCAGAACTGTAGGCCTATACACTTCGAAATCTGTGAAAGAATATCAATTTTCACGTTTCCTGTCGGATATCACACAAATTGATGCGTCCGCTGGAACACAGCACACTCCCTCGATTTCAGTCTACGTGTGACATGCAGGCGATGCATGATGCAGATCACATTATTCATCTCAGCGGATACCGAAATGGAACAAAGTTCCGTTATACACTGCAACAGAGAATGTTCTCCCGCTCAGAAAACACAAAATGGCTACTGAACACCAAAATTTCCCCGGATAATAAAGTCGTTCAAACCACAGCGCCATCTATTCGCTTTGGTGCAAGGGAGACAACTCGGACTAGACCAATTCGAAGATCATGTCCGCTATATTTAGCCTGAATGGGTATAGGGGTGATCGGGTTTTTTTTATGGCTTTTACTATGAGCTATGAGGTTGATCATGTAGAATACGATGGAAAAAAATTTGAAAGTACCGCGTAGGCTTGTATATAGATCCATATAGATCCATATAGACCCATATACACTCATATACTGGGATATTGGTATGTATCAATCCATACGGGGTGGACATGTTGGAGCACTAGTGGCCCGATGGGGTAGAGTGAGGTCTTATTTTAAAGCTCTCGAGGAAATAAATAAATAAGTAAATAAATAAATAAATAATAAAAAAATCAAAAAAATCGGCGAGTAGTAGACGAAGGGAAAATTGGAAAGTATTGACCATGCCCCAGAATACTTCATAGGCATATCACGGCCTTAAGGCCTATGTAAGATGTAATCTACATCACAGTTTAGTAGTATAAAAAAAGCGCAATTCACCTTGTCCCTTCCAAAGAAATAAAATCGGCTCTATTTTACAGGAGTATATACGCAGGTGACGTGGGTTGTAACGTCACTTCCGGGTTTTCACTAAACACTACCTCCAAACATACAAGAGTTGCAATGTTCAACCGCCGGGGTGTTTTCCCGCCCCGCCCCGCCCCGGCCGCAGCGCGCGCGCGCGTTCTCCGGAAGTGCGCGTCATTCCCGGTAGTGTGCGCGCGCGCGCGCGGACGCGGGTGAAAAGGTCAAAGGGTGACCTCCAGGTCAGACGGTCCAATGTCCAATGAGACAATGTTGCGGTATCGCTATAGTCAGAGCTTGAGCACAAAAAAAAAAAAAGGGGGATTCTAGATGAACCTGGGAAAGATGGGCAGTTCCATGTGGACCAATCAGCGGTCGAGAAAAAGAGCCAATCAGCGGTCGAGAAAAAGAACCAATCAGCGATCGAACAATCAGCCCATCGAATTGGGGTATTCACGGTGTGCTTTCGCTGACGTCCGCGCCTACATCTGGGTTCTTGTACACCCGGGTAATGTTTTTCTGGACATGGATGGGTTACCTTTGGCTCCATTCTAGGCCACTGATTGGCTAATAGAACTTATAGTCATAATCTATACGTGTTGGACGAGTCTCTTCACTCACCGTATACACGTACCTCAATGAAATGCCCGCTCCAAACCTAGACCAAAAAACACGTACTTGGTCTGTAGGCTGATTTCATTGGCTCTCTATTTTTACTATAGTGCTCTTGCATTCTAACCTTGATGGGTTACCTAGCACTGATAGTCATAATCGATACGTGTTGGACGAGTCTCTTCACTCACCGTATACACGTACCTCAATGAAATGCCCGCTCCAAACCTAGACCAAAAACACGTACTTGGTCTGTGGGCTGATTTCATTGGCTCTCTATTTTTACTATAGTGCTCTTGCATTCTAAACTTGATGGGTTACATTTTGGTCCCATCCTACACCACTGATTTCAGTTTGACTGAATCTCCGCATTGGGCATTAATGCATCAGGAATAAAACACACAAGACAGGGTTTTTTGGTGAGATCTCATTTTTTTATTCATTGAAAACCCGACCTATTAAACAATAATTAATTTTTTTTCGTTAAAAATAGAGCAAGTCGATCCCATATTATTCGATACGAATCCTCTGAAAATTGCAGTTCGTTTCGTTCATGAGAACTATAGAAAAATTAACAAAACACAGCCTTTAGTGACGAAGAAAAAACACAAGCTAGGCGCCAATCTTTGCAATTTTCCAAAGTCACGCGCTGAATTATAACCAGAAGAACCAGCTCTACTCGATCCGTATTATTAATACTGGCCAACGCTACAAAAGCGCGGACCGCAGTCTAGAGCTAATCTATGAGTTTCGTAGGAAAACATTTCGTTGAAAACACCGTTTGTCAATGCAGAGTTTTGCCCCCTTATTCCATTAGGGAACCAAGAGTTATCCTTTTATTTACATCTGATTTGACTATTTTTACAGCGGCGGTAGGCCTTGTTGGGTCATCATAACCCAGGCTAAATTCTTATACTATTTTATTTTTATTCTCGTAGGAGTGCAGACTATTAATTGATAGAGCTCTTGGAGCTCAAAGCCTGTGGAGCTCAGAGCTCGGAAGTGACATTTGCATATGACCTCTGTGAGGTCACTTCCGCTTCCGTTCACGTGACCGGAACTGACCTTTGACCCCGGCGCGCAAAGGTTTCCACCGCGGTAGAAACCTTTACACTGCGCGCGCGCGCGCGCCGCGGTGGAAACCTTTGCGCGCCGGGGTCAAAGGTCAGTTCCGGTCACGTGAACGGAAGCGGAAGTGACCTCACAGAGGTCATATGCAAATGTCACTTCCGAGCTCTGAGCTCCACAGGTTTTGAGCTCCAAGAGCTCTATCAATTAATAGTCTGCACTCCTACGAGAATAAAAATAAAATAGTATAAGAATTTAGCCTGGGTTATGATGACCCAACAAGGCCTACCGCCGCTGTAAAAATAGTCAAATCAGATGTAAATAAAAGGATAACTCTTGGTTCCCTAATGGAATAAGGGGGCAAAACTCTGCATTGACAAACGGTGTTTTCAACGAAATGTTTTCCTACGAAACTCATAGATTAGCTCTAGACTGCGGTCCGCGCTTTTGTAGCGTTGGCCAGTATTAATAATACGGATCGAGTAGAGCTGGTTCTTCTGGTTATAATTCAGCGCGTGACTTTGGAAAATTGCAAAGATTGGCGCCTAGCTTGTGTTTTTTCTTCGTCACTAAAGGCTGTGTTTTGTTAATTTTTCTATAGTTCTCATGAACGAAACGAACTGCAATTTTCAGGGGATTCGTATCGAATAATATGGGATCGACTTGCTCTATTTTTAACGAAAAAAAATTAATTATTGTTTAATAGGTCGGGTTTTCTGTATTTTCGCGACGGCTGGAAAACCCACTAAAAATTAAAAATTATGATGTAAACAAAGGACTATACGGCTGAAATTTTTAATACGAGTACTTGATTTATATGAGCTCAATTAGAAGTAAAAATTCTACGGGGACTAATACTG
>JAVTVY010020087.1:0-70300 GCA_036873755.1 Hanleya hanleyi
CATCCTCTTTTGGAAAACCACTATCCAAGACGAGATACTTATAGACAATATAAAGCACATTCTGGAATATTATTTTCCAGGACGAGATACTTATAGACCCTATATAAGACCTTCTGGAATATCAGGGCGAGATAGATTGAAATTCTACTCGTCTCTTTCTTGGTAAACCTAAAGAGTAAGCCCTTTCTACTTAGTAAAAATACTAGCCTAAATACATGGAATATGCATACTTGGACGGTAAATGATGTTGCACAATTGAATTGTGATTTCGCCTCGCTATTCGTGACCGCTAGATTGGCCTGTGAAATAATTTCTTATATGGTTACTCCTCCTCAATGACCAGAATTCCACCCACATGGTTGTATCGTCAAACTGGTAGTGTTATCTGAAGACAACAATGTGACCAATTCCGGACTTTGCACAAAAGTCAATCGTCGACCTGTATTTCTCAAAATTATAATAAATGTAAGCATAATCCTTCCTTTAGATAGGATAATTTTATCCTGGTTTATCATATTTACATAAGTTATCTATAGCTTGAAAATCCGCCCATGCTAAAGAGATAGGAGAAGAGTAGATGAATAACCCGCTGTGAGCCACGTCTCAGTGCACCTACCAGTGATATCGACGTACAATGTAGCTCTGTTAATGATTGTTGAAACGCTTTAGCGACGATTGCGCGTTCAATTAGATAATGGTGTTGGAATGTAAGTGCAATAAGTACCAACATTGCATGTGGTAACGCATTATCAACTGCTAACATTTCACATTTAGTCAAAATGAATATACGATGACATGTGGGGATAATCCACGAGTAGTATAGAAAGAATAAATCTCTTATCATCGTGAGGTGTCTCAAATTTGGTACGGGACATCTGCGTGAATCTATAATTATCCTGAGTTTTTGCAGAAATCTTGGCGACAGCTCTAATCCTACAGATCCTCTAGGGAAAAGAAGTTTGTAACTGCCTTTCATAAGTAGACATAGCTCACAATACTCGGAAACGATGACTTTCACCTAGCATTAGGTTAGGAGCTATTCCCCAATTCTATCTCCATTTAAAGTGAGTGAATGAGTGAGTGAATATGATTTGACGTCGCTTTCAACAATATTTCACTAATATCACGACATTTGGGTCGTCTTTTATTTTCACACTCGGGACCCTATTTCTCTTTGCACACGGAAACACACGGGTGACCCAGTTAATAGTCTCTTTCGGAGGGGAGACAGCTGGAACAGTAGGCAGACACTGTCTGTTAATATCTTGATTTAACGGAGAGTCGTACTGTCTAGAACAACCCATACATTCGAATGAAGTTGAGGGGAGGTAATCCGATTCGAAAGTTCAGATTATCTCGATATTATCTCGCCTGGGATCAAAACTGTATCTGACGCCCTTCCTGGGGTTTGGACTCCAAGCAACATGAATCACATGGCCTGTTGGTATTTCGATATGGTGCATTGTTTTCGAGAGAATATCTGCCACCGGACATCCCCGAGAAGTTGCGAATGGTCTGATATATACAGCATCCATACAAACACTCGTATAACAGATGTACACAAAACGAGGAACAAAAACATACAAAAATTGCCCTATAGCCCAATTCGGATAGGGTTTTATCTCCCTTGTTTCACTAGGGGCGTGTTGGTGCAGACCTACCTTTAACCTCAAAGAGCGGCAGTTAATCAGGGGAAGATACATAATACCAGGAATAGGTAATGTATTTGCTATCATGTCCAGGCTTGAGCAGCACTGGAACATAGTTAGGCCTATATGTTAACCCTGCTTTAGGTCACCTAGATCTAGCCACACGTACCTGTCAGGTGTTTTCTGCCCGGGACTACTTTTGATATCGCAAGTCCTGGTTCGAAGTTCGTGTGGGATGTACAACTCTTACAATCTGTACATCTGTCCATTCTTTATTCCTTGCTGGCTTCATACGTAAAGGTAAGAAAGTGGAAAGTCATTGATTATTGTAATTCACAGAAGCCGTACTCAAACATTGTTAACAAAATGTCAGAGACATCCGAGACATTTCGGTGTATGGGGCGGTGGTATACATGTATGTTAGTCACCTGGTCGTAAATGTGATGGCTCCAGAAGTCGGCCATTGAAATGTTATTGATCTATCAGGTACATGTATACCAGACATCTATTACTAACATAGGGACATATTCAGTATGATACTTGTTGAAGTGAAGCGGATATATTCGTGACCTGACATTGAAGGGACCGACAATTGCCAAATCGTCTTTGTCCATATCCGCAAATAATTAATATTTAAATATGAGCTACATACAGTCAAACATGCTACTGGGTGTAAAGGGTATATTAAACGCGTTAAACATGTAAGCGAGAAATTACAGAGAAATAACTCTCTCTAACAGATCCTGAATGAAAGGACAAGTTGTTAGTAAGATGGATTTCTGTTCTACAGTTGTTGCAGTGAGAAACAGAATTTTTCACAAGTCATCCTTCGAACCTTTTTATTTGTCCAAAATTCGCTCAGATCATCAGGTTGAAGGCATCAGAGAAGCCGATTTATATAGTTTTTGTGTAATCAGCTGCTGTCAGCATGAGTGCCACCTTTGCAAAGGTGAAATGCGAATTCTGTGTGAGAGTTTTACCATCAGGTCAAACAAGAAAAGTATCTGTTTCACAATTTTATTGGGCTCAGGCTGGGTGTGAGCATGATATTAGACATAGAGAGATCGATTTGTCCACGATGTGGAGGGCGGTGCTACAGATCTGCTGGAGGAAACAGTGAACCAGCAACACCCAAGCCTACGCCCCCCACACCCACATCAGGCTCACACGACGCAGATGATCCCAAGGACTGCCCTTTGCACGTATCGGAAGATCGTGGGGAAAGTGATGTATTTCCAAAAAGAGGTGTGAACATGACGTTTGTTCTTCCTGACGTGGGACTGAATATGTTTATTCGCTAGACGATTTTCGCGCCCTTTTAATGTTGCATTTAAACAGGACGGTTATTTCTTGCACCAGTCATTTGTTTGAAACCCTATTGAGAAATTAGCATGAAATTGACGAGAGCTGTTTAAAGAATCAAAAACTGAAATGGTCAGATAAATGACGAGATACAATTGATTAAAATACTAGGGTGAGTTATGTTCTGTGAGAAACGAAAAATTCGTTTGTTGTGTGAAACGATCAATTCATTTGGAGCGGCCTAATCTCGAAGCCGAAGTTTGGGTTAACCCAGCTGAGTAAAATTCACTCAAGTTTGAGTGATTTATTTACTCAAGTGTGAGTCCACACAAACTCTTATTATTCATTGAAGTTCACTAAAGTTTCTAACAGAGCATGACTGAGAGTATTTTACTGGCTGATGCATATGCATTGTTTAAGAATTTACTAGTAATTACCTCTAAAAGTTTGGTAACATATACCTTCGTGAATGTATGTTAGAGATATAGAAACTCCCAGTTCATCATATTCACTTAATTTGGTATACATTTTATTGTCAGACGACATGGCAGAGGCGACCAAAGTGGGACTTGAGGACGAGGTGGTCAAAGACAAGTTCCTAAGCTGTTCTATATGTCTAGAGAGGTTCAACAATCCCAAGATATTACCCTGTCTACATACATTCTGTGTATTGTGCTTGGACAGTTACATCGAGAAGACATTAAACGACGACGAATTCCTCTGCCCTTGCTGTCGAACGGTCACGAAGGCGCCATTGGCGGGAGCTGTCGAATTTAAAACTAACTTTTTCATGAACAGTCTTGTTGATTTCTTTTGTGGTAAAGATGCCCAACATCTTTGTTCTATCTGTTCATTGAAAAGTAAAACTGCTCCTGCTATCTCCAAATGTATGGATTGTTCAGATTACTTGTGTGCAGCATGTTCTAGTTTTCACTGCGAGACAAGGCTCACTCTGAATCACAGCGTTGTTTCCCTGGAAGATATTTACTCTGAGGGGAAATCGGCTGAGATAGCAGCAAAAAGAACACTCTCCTGCTCTGAACACCCTGAGGAGAATGTGCGTTACTACTGTACTACATGTGATAAACCAGTGTGTAGAGATTGTAAAGCCTTGATCCACCAAGACCACAAGTGCGTTACCTTTCAGGAGGCCCTTCAGGAACGGAAACCAATTCTACAGGAGAAAATCAAGCGTCTAACGGAGAAGTATCAGGAAGTGCAGTCGGAGGTGGCTGACTTGGAGAAACACCACGGAAACGTACAAGAAGAACATAACTTGTTTGTCGACCAGGTGGAGAGAATATACCAGACGTTCCTTAAATCTCTTTCTGACTTCAGATCACAGATATTACAGGACACAAAGTCGCGAACTGAACAAGTTCTCAAACAGAATAATATGGCTTTAGAAGAAACAAAAACCATATCCGCACAGCTGTACAGCTACAGGGAGTATCTCTCAACTACAGTGGACAGAGCCGCTGACGTGGAGATTCTAGACACGTTCAAAATGTCAAAAGAACATTTAGACACTCTTTGTGCCGGGACACCGCGACCAGACTGTCAAGATAGTGTCACACTGGATCAGTATACGTCTGCGAATTCGAAGGCCATCAAGAGATTTCTGTTGGACTTTCAGAAGTCTTTGAATGAAATAACAAAGTCTGTTCAGCCTAAACTTAAACAAGGAGTCCTTAACATGGCGTCAACCTCTGTTCAAAAACTTCCGAATCCTGTTGCTAAAAAAACATGCAGTGGATTAGCTCTGTCTGAAGATGGTGACCTGTATGCATGTTGTGCCGGGAAGGTATATCAGTACACACAGGGTTGGGAGGATATAACATCTGTGATGAGTGTCCAAGATGTGAAGGCACATGATATGAGTATGGATGGGGAAACTTTAATGGTGTCATACAAGGCTGTTGGCTCCGTCAATTGTAGGATTGTGTTTCATAACCCCGCAACAAAAACATCCACAATAACACACTTAGATTTCTCTTGTGACTGTCCTGGGATATGTGTACGACGAGACAGCTCTACCATGTATGTGACAGACTCTGATAATGGCAAAGTCCGTGAGATCAACAGAGACGGTTCAGTGGTGAACTTATGGAAATCGTCAACACGGTTATTTTCTTCCCTCTGCTATGTTACTCAGTGTAATGATGGGAACTTATTCGTCTCACATTGTTATGATCGTGTACAAATACTCAATCCTGACCTAAAATATGTAAAGAGTGTAGACAATCCATCCATTACTGCTCCAGGAGCTCTCCAATCTGACGATTATGGAAACGTATACGTGGCAAGCGAATCCTCAAACGCGGTATACCTGATGTCTTCCGACGACGCTTTTTCTAAAGCAGTCTTATGTGACAAAGATGGGATAAATTCACCCGTGTCCCTGTCTCTTACCAAGGATAAACTCGCAGTTGGACATGAACATGGCGTATGGATTTACACATTAAACTAGTATACCCTAGAACCATGTACAGATGATCATTGGTCTCGGATACAAGTTCAATCAACTACATGTAGTTTTAAGTCTTCTGTTGTACATGTATAATGTAACAAGAACATGATTAACGAGTCGATTAATATATGAGAGGGTTTCTTATAATTGTTATTTGTCTGATGGGCGAAAGTTGAATTGGCGACCCAACCGAAAGACCATACATTAGAACACAAATACATTCAATTACTATATGCGGCCTTATTGACATTTGTCCGCGAAATAATAGGACGTGTTAAATGAATTGTACTATTTTGTTTTTCCCCATTGATGTGTAAAGAAATAAAGAATTCTGTGGACTTGAATTGATATGTTGGCATGAAATATCGCACCCCCACAAAGTAAACTATTTACCTGTTCACATTCAGCCCCCTGAAAAAAATATTTCAGGAAATAGACCTATCATCTAGGTGATATAATTTTCTACGAGTGCTTTGATATAACATTACTGACCATAGGTAACAAACACAGGTATTTCTTCGTATGATTTAGGTTATTTTTTCATTTTTTGTATTTTATCTTCAGTTAATAGGTGTTTATATTACAAGAAGACAATTGTTTTAAAGTCCTAATGATACATGTACATGTTTTCAGTTGTATTGCTATGTTCAGTATTGGGAGTTTTAGAAATCATGAGCTTTTGCATGAAATATGTGTACTTCTAAGAAACACAATGTCAAAAAGCCAGGTTAAATGATCTGAACTTATGGCGACTTCAGACATTTGCCCAGCATCACACTTCAAACATAATGATGGTGTGTTATGGTATCAAGCGTTCCGTTTAATTACACAAACACGATCTCTACTTTCCAAAGGTTAGCCAGTTTATTATTATTGTCCTGCAGCAGTATACAGAGGACGTTTACATGACATCAAGGGCGTAGACAAGGGGGGGGGGCTTGGGGGGGCTTCAGCCCCCCCCAAATATTGACATCCGGCAAAAAAAAAAAAAAAAAAAAAAAAAAGAGAGAAAAAAGGAAAGAAAGAAAGAATGAAACAGAAAGCAAACATAGCAGAGAAGTAAATGTTTAGCTTGTTGCATATTACAGGGGGAGTAAAATTATCATCAACAATGCTGCTTACCAGAAGGGCTAGACTAATTGCAATCGATCAGAGAACAACGCAAAAGTTTGGCGATATCGGACTCAAAGACCCCGTGTGATTTTCTTCGAGAAACGAATAATGTGCTCCAATTCAATTACATATCGCCCATTAGGACGAAAAAGGTCAACACGTTGGCTAAAAAGATTTTTTCAGAACTTTTTCACCATAACCTTTTTTTTTATTGAGATCCCACTCATTTGTTGAGTATTTATTTATTCACAAACGAGAGATACGAACTCTCGAATAATAATATTGTACTCCAATAATGAGTGTTTGTATTTTGCTTCATAAATATCTTGAATTACAAACTTGTGTTGAAAGTACACCACGAGCAGCTTCTGATGTGACAGACACATAACTGTGTTCACACAAATTATCCGTATGTGTTTAATCCAACAACATTATACATTTGTTGGATGCGAGCGTCAGTTCCTACATTCAGTAGCCAGACATCGTAGGTAAGGAATTTCCGTGTCCACAATCAAAATAGCTCGCTCATGCGACACCAACAACAACAATCTGATTGAAACCAGATCTAAACAAAAAAAAATCTTACAACAAATGATATATGAATAAGAATGATTTTCTTCTGGAACAACTGACACGAGATGTTATACACTGGAATAGTATTATGTTTCATTAGGCGCTGGAATAATAAAGGCGGGAGAGTTTAATGCTTCAAATGGTGATTGAGATCGAAATACCATACGGAAGCTCATTTTGTCATTTTTGTCTTGTATGCTCAGTTTTGTCAATGAATTCTACCTCGGTAAAGATAGGCAAGTTACTAAATTAGCTCAGCAATATGATGCGATGTTGTTTAATTACAACCGGTTGTCATTGATTCGTTCATGACCAACTATCGTAAACACGGCTGAAGAAAAGCCATCTCAACCGTTCGAGTGTGGTTATTGGTATGAGCAATAGCTAAGCTGAAATAAGTCAGCATACAGCTTAGAGACCTTCGAGAACAGGCAGTTATGTCCACTATACTCGTATATCAATACAAAAATGCCCTGGACAATCTCTATCCATATTTAATTTGACTGGGTTAGCGCAGATGTGCTGCACTTGTACTGGGCATTGATAATTAAATTAAAGTCGTGTTACCGTACATAAACGATGTGGAAATTATCAGGATAATAGATCACCTGTTGTGCAGTTGAATGGACGCACAATTCATCATGGGAGTGAATGAGGGAGAAACCGTCTTCAGGGTTGAGGAATATAGACCTGACACCTGATGACAATTTATCCCTCTTCTGTCCCATGATGCACCGTACATACATAACAGTCAAATGATTGGAATCAGAAAATACAATTCAATTCTCACCTCCCTCACGTAATACGACATTCATTTATTTTGCCAACGCGGGATCCTTCGACTGAAACAGACGGCCAGAGTCCAGTAAGCGTTAATTATATATATGCGTGTCGTATTACATACATGACTTTACACCTTGCTTGCTGCTGTACTGCGGAGTGAAAATTAACCCTATATGACTGGACGATTTGGAGGGTACCGCCTGGAGTGGAGGTGTTGGGGGGTTGTGGGGTGGAGGTTTTTGCAGATCGCTCTCTGTTATCTCTCAGATGGCCGACTGATTACGTCGCAGTGACTCCATTTTCCCATAAGGGATTTTTTCGGTCGATTTTTATCGCGACAACAGATTCAAAAACAGCACAGTTGTTTTGCCCCTGGGGTATTTGTAATAAATTACGAAAATTAATATAAAGGAAAATATATTTAAAAGAAATCGATTTAAAGAAAATAATTATATTTAGTCCTATCATATTTCAAAATTTATTGAAAATATACGTATTCATCTACCATCGAACAAAAAAGCAAGGCAACTTTGAAAAACACGGAACGCGGTCTGCAAAGCAAGAGGGCCAAGGTTCCACCTTTGGCTCAAAATGAAAGCTTGACGTTGTGAAGAAGGATAAATTATGTGATTTATGTGAATCTAAGGATTGTTGAATCAATTTGTTGACCAATATGTGATAAATTTATGTTATCTCAGAAAAGGTGCTGTGTGTACATAAAGTATTAACACAGGTATTATCTTACTCAATAAAGATAAAGTATCAGTGGATATATTTGTGTATTCATCATGATCTCAAACAGGGGATACTAAAATACATCTAGTTTAATCAGTCGTCTTTGGAGCTTGTGACATTCAGCAATGGGCTCCGCAAATATTTTCCTGTTTGCAGTGTTTAAAACAAATTGAAATATACTAAATACAATTATTATATTTATTAGAGTGTCTCCCTATGAATGAATGAATGAAATTTTATTCACCAATTACACAGTTGATTTACAAAAGTAAACATATTAATTGCGGCGGGAATAAAACCCCAAGGGGCTTGCTCTATCCCAGGAAAAGTAAAGTTAAGCTGATCTGAGATATAAAATTAGTAATTGGTTGTGTGTATATATATATATATATCATATCCATGACACGGGCAGTTGGTGCTAAATGAAGACTAAACTGAATTATAATGAAACGTTAAAACGTGGAAATGGGTTATAGTGATTCAATTAAATTGGTTTTAAGTCCTGATTTAAACAAGGAAGTTGACATAATGGTTTTTAGTGACGTGGGTAGCTTGTTCCATTCCCGTGGTCCATTAATTTTATTGTATAAAATGATAAGTTGGATGAGTATAGAGGCCTATATAGATTTATCTGCTGACTCCTAGTTGCGTAGTTATGGATTGCAGTTAATCTTGTGAAATAATTGTGAAATGGGATAGGTGTAGTTTCAGGATGAAGCAGGCATTTATGGACAAAAGTAAGAGATAGAAATCGGTTCAACTGAGGTAATGGGAGAATATTTAGTTTTTGGAATAGCGGCAGTGTATGTTCAAGTTTGTTCGACAAAGTGATAATTCGGATAACACGCTTCTGGAGTACAGTGAGTGGGTTTAAGTGTGTTACATACGTATTACCCCATAGGATATTACAGTATGCCAAATAGGGATAAATCAAAGAATGGTATAAGAGAAACAGTGTTTTCTTGTTCACCGAGTGTTTTACATGATTTATAATACCTGTATTCCTAGCAACTTTTTTACAAATATAGTCTATATGATTTGTCCAGTTTAATTTATTATTTAAAAATATCCCAAGAAATTTAAATGTATTGACCAATTCGATCTCCTGACCTGATATAGACAGCGTTGTTAAACTTCTATGTCGTACTCTATTATTAGGCTCGATTATCATGTATTTAGTTTTGTCGATATTGAGAGATAATCGATTAGCACAGAACCATAGATAGAGATTTTCTAGTTCCTTTGCGGTTTTGAAATAGTCTGGTCGATGCCGGTGCGAAACGATAAATTGACAATATGCGCAATAGGCACTGAGACAGACTCTGTCACAAGTTTAACAACCGACATAGGAATTCCATCTAGGCCCGGAGCAGCAGATTTCAAGGACAAAATAATGCCCTTTATGTCCGAATGACTTACAGAACAAAATACAAAATGTTCAGCTATGGATGGTCCAAGATATTCACTAAATACTGGTGCAACATCAGGTATTTTTGCGTCTAAGTTAGCTGCAATTGTACCAAAATATTCATTAAATTTATTTGCAATCGTATAATTATCGGTTTCTTCTTTACCATCGATGATAAACGAATTGGATTTTGTTGACCCTTTCTTACGATTTATCAGCTGGTTAAGCACTTTCCATGTTCCCTTTATATCTTGATTATGCTGGTTAAATTTTGATTCGAAATAATGTTTTTTTGATACTCGAATAGTATGATTCAATTTATTTCTATATGTTCTATAAAGTTTTCGAGAGTTGTCGTTCTTGTTAGCCAGGAAATTTCTGTATAGCTTGTTCTTTTCATGGATTGAGGTTAGAATACCACAGGTTACCCAGGGTTTAATAATACTTTTACTAGATGTTTCAAAGGTAACCAACGGAAAGCATGTATTATAGGCAGAGTTGAATTCAATTATAAATTTATCTACAGCATCGTTTACATCAGTGTTTTCTTGAGAAATAGGACCCCAATCAATGTCTTCAATCTTTTTAATAAACTTCTCCTTATTATCTGGGGTAACACGCCTGTATGTTATTGTTTCTTTTGGCGCTTTGTATAATTGTACGGTTTGAAGTATATGGAAAACAGGAAAATGGTCTGTAATATCAGTTAAAAATATACCAGAAAGAAGATTGTCTTCGTGGAAATTCAAAAATATATTGTCGATTAGCGTTGCTGAATTTTCCTTTACTCTAGTCGGTTTTGTAATTTGAGGAAAGAAGTAACTAGATTTAAGAATATCGAGAAATTCCTTCGATGGGCCGTGAATATCAGTCTTAAATAAATCGATATTAAAATCTCCCATGAGGATAGACTTTTTCCGCTCTTTATCTATTGTTTTAAGAATGTTAGTGAGATGGCGATTGAAGGCATTGACATTTTTCCCAGGTATAAATTGTAATGACATAAAACTGCATATTCCCCGGTCAACAAAACTGCATACAGTAAATGGAGATAATTACAACAGAGGTCGCCCCGTTCTCTCAGTCGCGCTGCAAACGGTAGCCGATCACGAAGCAGTTCGTCGAGTTGATTTTAGCTGGAGAACACAGCAGAAATAGATTATCTCCCCCCATCTAATTGTAAGTAGAATCGTACCCAAGCACATTATTGGAGTAACTAACAAGCGACATCGAACAACTGTACGTGCGTTGCGAGATTTACACGATAGTAGTGAAGCAGCTCCGAATCAATGGAATCTCGTGCATGACAAATAATGTTGCTGGCGATTGCCCACTGAAAGCAGTCAACTCAGAAGGATTGCGCTCTTCCAAAATAAACATAAAACATTATTTGCGGCTCGGGCAATATGCACACCCTAGGGGCAACAAAACTGCATATTCCCCTCAAAACAAGGCAATAATTTCATAGTATTTCTTTGTGATATTTATCATCCATTGCGTTTTTGATACCTTTTTAATTAGCTCTGTGTAAAAGGCGATAGTACTTGTTTCATGTACTGGTCACGTCACAGTGTGTTGACATTCTCGCCGACAAAAGACAATAATGCCGTATAAGGTTATAAAAGGTGTATACGATTTGACATTCGGTAATCTGGATGGGCATGAGATAAGTTGACACTGCCACTGACTGCCTGTTGTGAACTTAGATTACCTCGTTGAATTCGTCAGTGAGAACATCAACGTTTATTACATGTTAGTCACGGATGCAATTGAGCTTCGATACATGAAAAAAATATTATGGCGTTTGATAGAGAGAAAATTAAAAAAAATATTTGAAATGTCCTCGATTGTATCACAGGCAATTTTTCACAGACATGTACTGAGCAGTTCACTACTGAACGGTAGTGCACGGAAAGGCCCACCATACATGTAAGTACTGAGCTGTGTTACTGAACAGTTCCTCCGTGGTAATCACATGTCAGAACTGAGCATATCAGTTAGAACCAGCCTGGTTCAAGAGGTTACTGAGCAGTACTGCACAGTAACAGTTTGGTTACTGTTCAGTCATAATGCAGTACTGTTCAGTTCTGTTCCGTGTTGTACTGTAAAGTATGGAATCAGTACTGACCAGTTACTGAGTGGTATTGTGTGGATACTGGTCAGTACTGACTGGTACTGTACAGAGCCGTACTGTTCAGGGCCCTTCCTTGCCGTTACCATTCAGTTACCACACGGTACCAAGATGTGGAAATTTGACTGTAGGGCCGAAATATCACGGAGTAGTAGTGGCTATTTTGTAGATTTCAGTATGTTATGCACGCTGCAAAATAGAAAATATATGCGGAGACAGCCAATGGCATTAAATTAGACGACTAATTAAAATGGATAGATGTTACTACGCTTTCTACCTCTTCCCCCTTTAATATTACATGGAAAACCCATACTTCACCGGTTTGCCTATTTTACAAACATAATCTCGTATAGTAGAAGGCAGAGGTCCTCAGTCTGTCCTAAGAGCAGTCTATGGGCTCCCCGCATACATTACAAATGACACAAAATCTGGGGAAGTTGAAATAGTCACATTTGCACATGGTGATTACAGGGTGTGTCGTGGCACCAGTGTTCAAAAATATCCAAATGTATTACACGCATTATTGTGCGTGAGTGAGTGAATGAGTGGGTGAGTGAGTGAGTGAGTAGGGTTTAACATCGTTTTCAACAAGTTTTCTGTCGTATCACGACGGTGCCTTCATTTGCCAGGACACGAGAGCGCCCACAGTTCCTGTTATCACGTATTATATTGCCCAGAGTGGATGTGCGTGTTCGCACACACCGGAACCGGTACTAGTATGGGAGACTTACCCGCCTTTTTTATGCACGATTCAGCCGAATTTCTCCCAGAAGTACCAAACTCTATGCACTGGTTGAGGCCCAAACCTCATCGAGCCCGATGCCCTGATTGAGGACCCATATTTTACCGAGTCCGATGCCCAGATTGAGGCCCCAATCCTCAGCGAGCCCTGTGCCCTGAACATCACCGAGCCATATGCCTTGATTGACGCCCAATTCTGACCGAGCCCGATACCTGCTCGAGGCCCCAAGTCTCGTTGATTCCGAGGCCCTGATTTGGATCTCAATCTTCACCAAGCTCAATTCCGTGATTGAGGCACCATATCTCACCAAGCCCTATGCTCTAATTGAGTCAGCCCGTCATGCCCTGATTGAAGCCCAAACTTCATTTAGCCCGATGCCCTGATCGAGGCCCCATATTTCACCGAGCCCGATGCCCAGTTTAAGGCCCCAAAACTCGCTAAGCCCCATGCCTTACTTGAGGCACAAAACCGCAATGAGCCCGATTCACTGATTGAGGCCCCAACCGGAACTAATATGGGACAATGAGCTCTCATTTTTTATTCACGATTCAACCGATTTTTTTTACAGAAGCACCGAGTCGTATGCCCTGGTTGGGGCCCCAAACCTCACCGAGCCGGATGCCATTACAGAGACCCCAAACATAACTCGACGCAAGATTGAGGCTCCAAACCTCACCGACCCCGATGCCCTGATCGTCTATACTGTGTATCAACGAGCCCGATGCCTTAATTGAAGCCCAAATCTCACAGAGCCTGATGCCTGCTTGAGGTCCCAAGCCCCGCCTATCTCGATGCATTGTTTTAGGCCCCAATCTTTACCAAGCTCGATTCCCTGATTTAGGCACCATACTTCACCGAACCCTATGCCTTGATTGAGGCCTCAAGTTACCCCGAACACTATGCCTTGGTTGACGCCTCAAACGACTCCGAACCCGAGCCCTATGCCATGATTGATGTCCAAAACTCACCTGCCCGATTCCCTGATTGATACCCCATATTACACCGACCTGATGCCCTGATTGAGGCACGAACCACAATGAGTCCAATGCCATGTTTGAGGCCCCAACCAGAACTAGTATGAGAGCCGTCATTTTTGTATTCACGATTCAACCGAATTTTTCCTAGGAGCACCTAGCCTTATTCCCTAATTGATTCCCCAAAACTCACCGAGTCGGACGCCCTGGTTGAGGCCTCAAACATGACAAAGCCAATGCGCTGATTGAAGCTTCAAACCTTACCGATCCCGATGACTTGATCCGGGTCACTATCCTCACCTATCCCGACTCTCTGACTGAGGCACCAAACCTCACCGAACACTAAGCCTCGATTGAGGCCTCATATCACACCGATCCTATATGCCCTGATTGAGGCCCCTAAACTCACCAAGCCCGATGCCCTGATTGAGGTCTCAAACCGCACCGAGTCGCATGCCCTGATCGACGCATCAAACCTCAATGAACCCGATGCCATGACCGAGGCACCTAAACTCGCCGAACCTATTCCCTGACTGAGGTCCCAAACTTCACCGAGCCGGATGCCCCTGATCTCAAACATCTATTTCAGTGTGTAAACGAACAGGACAGGACTCGAACATTTTGCATGCCTGGTACATGTAGAAACATGGCTTGCGATCCATTCTGAAATGTTTCTATAACTTTCACTCTCGAACTCATCCAAGTGTCCTTGTTATATTTCACAAGTTCAGTTTCCGAACTTTTCAAGGGTTTGTTGTTGATGTTACTAGTTTGCTGGGAATAGTTGGCATATATCGACTTTAACAAATCATAGTGAGCTGAAACTTCTATATAATTCAGGTTGTTTTGACACAATGTTCTTTAAAAATAATCTACATTTAATAAAAAGATGAAAAAGCACGTTTGCGAATTGTGTCAATTTTCGTTATGTGATGCTGAAATTCACATACCGTATCCACATGGGATTTCTCGACTCTCTATAGCACAATCACTCATCTGGACATTATTGACCGTCTGAGTTCATTAATAGTGTCTGTGTTCAAGAAAACTGATCGCAGATAGATTAATGTCAGAAGCCATAAATTATTCTTTAGCTCCACTACATACAATGGATATCATTCATGGGATGTTTCTTTGTTTATAAAGTTGCTTGAATTTCTCATTAAAATATCTATGTGAAATTTGTCAACAGCGTATAGGTATTCCAATCTGTACTTTTTGTGCACCCTGTTGACTGGGCTATATCTGTTCTCTTATGAAGACTATATGCAGGCGCTTTTTTAAAAACCGATCAATTTAAAGCCCGTTCCTTTTCATTCAGCAAACGCTAAATAAACGATCTTCTCGCTGTGGATAATCGCTATATAAATGACGCAGTGAAGAACATATATCCACCTTCACTGGATTTGAAGGATATTACAGATACAATGTAGACCTATTATTCTATAAAAATGAAGCGGGCCTTCGTCGACTCTATGACAAAAGAGATTATTATAATTTCGACATCGTAGACCATCCCTTTCTGGGTAGTAATATTCCAGTGAGACCTGCATATGGCGTATACAGATCTCGCCTAGTAGCATTTGCTAGATTTTTTTGTCAAATGTGACAATTTTTATCAACGACACAAAACATTATTGCAGAAAATTATAAAACAGGGCTATACCACCAAGCGCCTCCACTCGAAGTTTCTCAAATTTGGCGATACATATCGCATGCTGCGAGCAAAATACGAACCTAGCGTGCAAGATCTATCTTGAGTTCGTAACTTGTGTCTAATTCCGCTTAACCCGGAGCTAGGGGCCGTATGAACCCATGTACTTCAGTCAAGATTCTCAAGTGTACTCATATGAACAGTCACAATCAAAGCGTGACCAAGATACATCATTCTCTAGATGATGACTTCAAATGAATATCATATGGATTAAGAATACTGATCAGCGATACGGATTTGATATTTTTGGAACATCATGATGTCTTGCCGGCATCATTGAAAACTGTTGATTAGTCTATGTTTATGAATACTATGATTGTCTTTTTTAATTTGGTGCCAATGAAATGGAATATGGAAAAGGTCTATGGACGAGAATATTCTTTAATGGACGACGACTGAATTATGAATGACGGACCAGACGCTTGTAATTTGAATAATTCCTCAAAATTTCTATTCGATTGCATTTAGAATAATTATAAGCATCCTATTTTTTAATTATTTCAGAATATCCAGTCTGACAAAAACTGATAACTTATTAGCTATGCGTACATGGAATGCGGTAAGATGGTGCACTGAGAAATAATTGTGTTGTTTTAACACAATTTTGTGCTAAAATGGCTTCAACACGAAATGCTTTGTGTTGAAACCCAAAATAATTTTTGTTGAAATCAACATGGTTTTGTGTTGAACTACATATTTCAACACAAAATCTTGTTGAGCTTAACACAAATTAACACAATCTCTAATATTTTCAACACAATTCTGATGCTAAAATGGCTTCAACACATTTTTTTTCGCAGTGTAGGTCAATATATTTTTTGCATAACACAGGCCTTGGAAATTATTTCAAACATTTGTTTATATATCCCACTGCAAACCTTTGACTTCCAAATATTGACAAGTTGAGTGTAAATATTGCACAACAACCGTCTGATCAACATACATATGAAGATTCAGATCACTATGATTTGGTCACTTAAAGATATTCAATTTTTGCAGAGGTTGACAGCAAAAAAGTTACAATAGCAACACGTTATTGGTCTAGTCCCTTAATATTACCCCGCTCCTTATCTGGATTTTAGGTCATCTATCTCTATGGAAACGTCCTCAAATTGAACTCTACTTCACGCACAGTTATCAAGTTGCACTGCCGACCTAGTTTTTGTGTGATATACAGCCATTGCTGGTATAAGTGGTAAAATATTCAAGCCTTAGTCTCCACCAGTTGAGAGAAGCTGAATAGTTGAAAACAAAAACGAAACAACAATATGTTTCCACATGAGGCTGATCAGCGAATTTATTTATGGGAGTGATTCGTCAGCAGTCGTCTCAACTTGGCGATCTCTGGGGTGAGGTTGATGATCTAACGCCTAGCCGTATTAACACAAATCTGTTTCATTCTGAACAGGTTTTATCCTTGAAAGGTAAGAACATATATTTAAACAAGTCATTCTATGCACCCCGCAATAATACACACACAGGCGAATTTGATAAACTGAACGCAGACCAACATGTGGCGGTTGTAAATTATACAGTTTGTCTATGTGTAGGTCACCTTGGCTACGTACCGTTATTGCTCTCTTAACGAGATCATTTTCAGGCGAAACAAATACTATTGACGGTTGAAAATATATGTTTGAAAACAAACTTTCGTGATATAATTTATATGATCGGTAATTTTTCAACTTTTACATGTAGTTTCGGTTTCCCGAGGATTCATCCAGGTCAATGTATCCTCCCGGTACATGTAAGAGGTCACGAGTATGGTTGGCCAGAGGGGACAAACATTCCCATTTGCACACGCATTCACAATCCATCAAACAACCTTATATATGCATTCACAATCTTTTGTTTTTACTTACAAAAGGCACACAAATTAGTTAACTCAGATGTGTCTTATCAGATACAAATGAACTGGTCTTATACATTTATGTATGATATAATTTGATCAATCGATTCAGCGGAATTATGCACAACATATAACGTGTTGACTTCCTCTACCTGATTTAGCTGCTTCCTGACTTAGTTGCTTCCTGTGCAAATAGCCCAAACCAGTAAAAAAAATGTTACGCTGGCGCCGATACTTCTGGATGGATGGATGTACTTGGGCACTCCATCGCTTGCGAACACGCTATACCACCCGTTTCTCCCAACCTAGTTAACAAGACTATTCATGTCAAAGATACACACAGCAGACGAACAACGAATAAATTATGTTCATATTAACAATCAAAATTGGAATGAAGACACGTAATTTCCAACGGACCAGTTAAGTACCAGTGCGGTATTATTCACCAACCTTTGAAGGTTCAACTATACATCCACACTCTTAAGCAATACACTTTATTTTAAATGAACGGTCTTGAATCGACCAGAACAGAGGACGTTGTTTCCTTAAGGAAGACAATCACGGGGCATTTGCGTTCACTTTGCCATCCATAGGATGGCTCGCGAATCGTCTGTCGCCATGTGTGTCACCATTGCGGAGCGATATCCGATACTTTACCGTATACTGTTCGATCTTCATCCGGCGGAGAACAAACTCAAGAAATCTGATAAATTACAGGCTTTTCACACCACTTCTCAAACATATATTGTCTGAGCTTACAAAAAACACAGATATGAATAACTTCCGTATGACCCAAGAAGTGTTGTAGATCTGTAATTTAGAACAAGTAGGACAGCACATGACTCGAAAATGG
Source organism: Hanleya hanleyi (assembly GCA_036873755.1). NCBI lineage: Eukaryota > Metazoa > Mollusca > Polyplacophora > Lepidopleurida > Hanleyidae > Hanleya > Hanleya hanleyi. Next base: position 18,297 of record JAVTVY010020087.1, read on the forward strand.
CTGGTTACGTTGGGGTTACGTCGGTAGAGTTTAACTGATTGGCTGAAGACATCACGTGGTGTTGATTTCGGGAATCCGCTTATATAGTTGGCGAAAGTAGGCTGAAAATGGATACACACGATCCCAGGGTCAGTCTTACCGCGTATAGTTGACTCAGATGGTGAGAGGTTGAATCACTGGGCCAAGTGGAAAAGACGACGACTGAAATCGCCTTGATGAATGATCATGAACTCGGACTATGATGGAACTCGAAGTGGCCACTGAATTGCTACGACCGTCAAACGTTAGCTTGGAAAGGTTATATGTAGATGGTTGCTGTATCTCCCTCACCCACCCCTCCCCATCGTCAAGAGCCCAACGGCTTTCCCCTGCCTATATTTTCTCCGGATCGTGGATCGGTGTCTCTGGAGGAGCGAGAATGGCCCCTTTCATACTATGGGAAATACATTGTCTAAGATTGAGCTACAATTTTCAAGATATATTACTCGATAACTGGGTCATTATTGGACTACGTCAGCTTTTAATAGCGAGTCCTGGAATGCATTCTCCATGTTCCTCTCCTTCCGAATGTTGATAGCTTGTTGATGGTTTGACGGATGTCGCTCAAATTCTGTAGTGCAAAGTGATTCAAATCAAAACGCCATTTAACCTGTTGATGTGCGGGGGCATTATTTCTCTACTGTTGGTAAATCTTTTAGGTCCAAGGTGTCCTTCGTGTCTAAATCTGTGTTTGAATGACTCAAACCGTTACATTAAAACATAAATATTTAAGCACATTTATTTTTTTTCGATTTCAATCGCACCACGTTCAGGCCATAATTCCATTTTATTTTATCCTTTGTTATGATCTATATGGGGTTGAGGCGAGTGACTAAAACAAATAAAAAACGAGAAAGGCCACAGGTGCTGACATTTTCCTAGGATTGTTTTACGGCGGAGCTTAAAACAGAGAACAAAAAATAATAATAAAAGGGACATTTAACGCCCACTGGGGTGACTGAAAGGTGCATATAAACTTTAGCATGTCCACGTTCATCGGTCTTCATAAAACCAGTAAATGAAACAAGTATAAAGGTTTTGAGCGTATTAAAGAGTGATCTCAACCATGATGGATTATAAATATCGGAAAGAAATATTGGTCATTCTTTAGATTCCAAATTTTGTAAATAAGAAAACCTAAATGGAGCCAATCGTGGATTTTTTCACAAGATTTAAAGAGAACGTATACTGCCGGACATGCATAATATTGCGAGAACAAAAATGGCCTGTGTATGTAGTAATCCATCAATTCAACTGATCAGCTATTGGCTCGTATATTTTCACTTTGTCCAATCTTTTAACATGGAAGATTATTTTGAACCAATGATAACTGACATAATTTCATACATATGTACTGTATTTTCCAGTGTCCAAAGAATGTGTCACTGTGCTTAGAATAATGTATGATTTGACAAATATTACATGAAACTATGCGAGCTATCACCCGTTCAAAATATTCTCCTAGCTTAAACGATCGGGCAAATTGAAAATATGCGAATCCGTAGCTTATCAGCTGATGTCACGGGTCACTGCACTTAGAGGCTCTGCTTTGTTCTCCCAATGGTGTGAAAGTCACGGATTCAAATGTACAAGCTTCAGTATCAAAGGCTATAAAAATCATTTTGTAATCTATAATTATTTTTAATTTTCGATCAGGTTACCTGTTGACATGGCAGAAGCGTCGAAAATTGCACTTGCAGACGAAGTGGTCAAAGACAAGTTCCTGAGCTGCTCGATATGTTTGGAGCGATTCGACAATCCCAAGGTTTTGCCCTGTTTACACACGTTTTGTCTACTGTGCTTGAACAGTTACATTCAGGAGACGTCAAAGGATGGCAGGTTTCACTGCCCTTGCTGTCGAACGATCACGAAGGCACCCTTGGCCGGAGCTATTGAATTCAAAACTAACTTTTTTGTGAACAGCCTTGTGGATTTCTTTTGGGGAAAAGACGCTCACCATCAGTGTTCATTCTGTGCCCTACAGAGCCTAACTTCTCCAGCTGTCTCCAAATGTATGGACTGTTCTGATTACTTGTGTGTAGCTTGTTCCACCAGTCACTGCCTAACCCGGTTGACATTAAAACACAGCGTTGTCTCCCTTGAAGACATTCACTCCCAAGAGGCATCGGCAGAGATAGCAGCAAAAAGAACATTTCCCTGCTCTGAACACCCGGATGAAAATGTGCGTTACTACTGTACTGCATGTGATAAACCAGTGTGTAGAGATTGTAAAGCCTTGATTCACCACGACCACAAGTGCGTTACCTTTCAGGAGGCCCTTCAGGAACGCAAACCTATTCTACAGGAGAAAATCAAGCGTCTAACGGAGAAGTATCAGGTAGTGCAGTCTGAGGTGGCTGGCTTGGAGAAATACCACGGAAACGTACAACAAGAACATAACTTGTTTGTCAACGAGGTGGAGAGAATATACCAGACGTTCCTTAAATCTCTTTCTGACTTCAGATCAAAGATATTGCAGGACTCAAAGTCGCGAACTGAGCAAGTTCTCAAGCAGAATAATATGGCTTTAGAAGAAACAAAAACCATATCCGCACAGCTGTACAGCTACAGGGAGTATCTCTCAACTACAGTTGACAGAGCCGCTGACGTGGAGATTCTAGACACCTTCAAAATGTCAAAAGAACATTTAGACACTCTTTATGCCGGGACATCGCGACCAGAATGTCAGGATAGTGTCACACTGGATCAGTATACGTCTGCGAACTCGAAGACCATCAGGAGATTTCTGTTGGACTGTCAGAACTCTTTGGATAAAATAACAAAGTCTGTTCAGCCTAAACTTAAACAAGCAATCGTTAACATGGCGTCAACCTCTGTTCAAAAACTTCCGAATCCTGTCGCTAACAAAACATGCAGTGGGTTAGCTCTGTCTGAAGATGGTGACATGTATGCATGTTGTGCCGGTAGGGTATATCAGTACATACATGGTTGGGCGGATATATCAGCTGAGATAGGTATCCAAGGTGTGAAAGTACATGATATGGTTATGGATGGGGACACTTTAGTTGTTTCAACGGGTGATTACGACATGTGTTTTGGCCGAGTCAATTGTAGGATTGTGTTTTACAAACCCGGAACTAAAACATCCACAAAAACACACTTAGATTTCTCTTGTGAGCACCCTGGAATATGTCTACGACGAGACAGCTCTACCATGTATGTGACATACTCTGATAATCGCAAAGTCCGTGAGATCAACAGAGACGGTTCGGTGGTGAACTTATGTAAATCGCCAGCACCGGCCTATTATTCTTCCCTCTGCAATGTTACTCAGTGTAAGGATGGAAACTTATTGGCCTCGGATTTGCGTGGTACTGTAGAAATATTCAACTCTGATCTTAAATATGTAAAGAGTGTAGACAATCCATCCATTAAGCCTCCAAGAGGTCTCCAAGCTGATGATTATGGAAACGTGTACGTGGCGAGCCAATGCTCTAACGCGGTGCATCTGCTTTCGTCGGATGGGACATTGACTACAACAGTCTTATGTGATAAAGACGAGATAAAATTACCCACGGCCCTGTCTCTTACCAAGGATAAACTCGCAGTTGGACATGAACATGGTGTATGGATATACACCTTAGACTAGTATACCCTAGAACCAAGTAACATATAATCATAATTTGGTCTCGGGTAGGCCTACACACAGACTCAGATAACTAGTTTTCAGTCTTGCGAGTCTAATGTACATGTACTAAGCAGATGATCGAGGAGTATATTAAGACATTGGGGGAAACAAATATCGATCAAAAATTATTCCAGTTACTTTATATTTCTATTTATTTGTCTGATGGACGAATGTCGAATTGTCGTGCCCAGCCGAACTACCGTATATAAGAACACGCGTAATTTACGTTCATAAAGTTAGACCGCCGTTCGTTATTCGCGGGGACCAGTCATCGCCCTAGGAGCGCCTCCTGGCGTCAGATTTGGGATATGAATATGCAAAGATATAGAGCATGACATTCTCTCTTGCTATGCAGAGTTTGGAGTTCAAAGTACTCATGATAAAAAAAATACAGATTTCCATATCTGAAGAAATAATTGCTGGTCCCTTCGAAAAAATTAAATTCATGTAGAAACCAAACCCGATGACCAGTTAAACGGCTAGTCACGGGATAGTGAGGTGTGTAGAACCCCTCGACATCGCATCGACCCTTAACGTCGCAAGCGATGTTAAGGGTCGACCATGTCGATATTTTGGACCTTTGGGGCATTTCGATATTAGGGTTTGACATGGCGGCCATCAACATCGCAAGCATAATTACGGTGTCAAAATCGTGACTTTTAACGTTTTCGCATTTTTAACCGCATGTTTAGAGCCCCTGTGAGTGGAAACACAACATCCTCTTTCCCCAAATATGGCCCACATTTCCTCAAAGAAATCCCAATCCCATCGAAAAATGCCCTTTTTCTACTAATTTTCGAGTGCGGAAGTACTGGACCTACGAGACAAATGACACTTTAAACGTCCCTTCATCACCAAATGCCACTAGTGTTTATTCCTGTGTATGTAGTCTCAAGTGCGCACCCAATCAGATCGTATCTGCACATCTCCGAATGCGACTGTGCACAATCGGCCTATGCCCAATATATACCCACTTCATACCCAAGGTCAAAACAAACACTTGCAACCATTCCAACCCCATCTGCGCTTTCTATACTACTGATGACTTCTCAGATGACGTCACAGTCATGTTTTTTCGGGTCTACCATGAGGTCCAAGGTCAACCCACCACACTTCCATCCCATTCCCACAATGAGAAATCACAATCAACGCTACACTAAGATGAATTCTACACAAGAAATCGAATGCGTTTGCTTTTAATGCGAAGACATTATTTTTGTTGTCAAAGCTGGACATATTACGGCTTTGAGGTGTGGCACCTCAAGCAAGGTCACTTAAGGTATTTCTGAGGTGTACAGATTCTAGTGCACAAGAATTGGTTGGGTCCCGAGTGAGATTCGAACCATCACTCTGGGGGTCGATGGTTCCAATCCCGCTTGGGATTTGACCATTTTTCTGCTCTAGAATATGTTCTGTACTAAGATAGTGTAATCCCAAAATAACGAAAATACTGTTATACGATAAGATAAGATCATTTATTTTGAGTCGATTTGATAAATACAAAGAACGTTAGCTCGTGAGGAGTTATTGTCACCAACTATGTGCAATATTAACAGTGCTAGTGCATAACAAACATGACGTAATAGAATTAGTCCATATACACTGAAATTGAAATAATAGCTTTTTTTTTCTTATAGGTAAAAAACAAAATTGTGATATATCTTTTTGTGTATCAGTATATATATATATTAGATAATAACTTCAGTTTATCATATCACTAAAATTTATTCATGTTCTTACACCCACACGCGCCCCTCGCGTACACCTACTTTCACACACTGCTCGCGCACACCCAATCACACACCGACGCACGCAAAAAAACCACAACAAGGTAATATGCATGCATTTCTCGTAGAAATAATTAATAATGAACAGCAGTACATACTAAAAATGAAAATGATGAAATGAGAGCAATCGACAGTCCTTATTTTACAAAACAAAAATGAACCTATTCAACCCATTTCCTTATTCTTGTGTTGAAGCAACTTAAGGTAGAGGATTGTTTGATATCATCAGGTAAATTGTTCTTTGATTTGGAACCGAAAAAACTCACAGACGACAGTCCAAATCTGGTTGTTCTGACTTTAGGAATTTCAAGAGTAAGAACCCTCGTAACTTATAATCACATTTTTTGAGTTGGAACAGTTCTTGTATGTACATGTATATGTCGGGTAATGTCAATGTATTGCTTTGTATACTTCAGTCGCTAATTGTCTTTTTCGTGTGTGTTCTAAACTAGACATGTTAGCGCGTTCTAATAATGATTCATACGAACTATTAAAATCCATAAAAACCTAGCGAAGGTCTCGCTCTAAAAGTTTTTCACGTCTGTTGATGTCATTGACTTAAGTCGGATACCAAACTAAAGGGCAATATTCAAATACGGAACTCACATAACAGCGCAACGCCGTCAATTTAACGTTCACGTTGAGAACTCGGCATAACCCTTGTAGAGCATTTAATTGTCGGCTTGCTTGTAAACACACTTGATGCAATCACTTCCTAAATTGCAAAAAAAATATCTTCTAGTATTATTGTTTCTGTCAAGATTGTATATTCAGACTTCGTTGATGCAGCGTTGGAATAAACGCTAAGCCTTGCTCAAGTCATTACGTGAATTGTATTAACGTTGCTAGTTTAACGCCCTATCAATTTTCGCAATTGCACATCAATAAATTTAGCTTGACAAACCGCTTAGTCAAGTTCACCGTCGCATAAATGATGACATCAACATTATTCTGCGACTCCAACAGTTAATTATCAAAAAAAAACAATCAAAAACTCCAATTTGTGGATAGATTCAGTGGCCGCAGACACTTATTAAATATTTACACAGGTAGCATGGTGAGAACATGTACTTGTGAGAACGGCCCGAAGACAGAACCAGCGAGCATTCCATTTCGATTGCTCCAAATGGCCGCCGACTTGCCCTGGCTAGCCATTGACAACAGGCTGTGTCCAACCCCCGAAGCATTCGCGACTCCTAGTACCTCGCGCATTAATGGTGTAATGATTTTACAGCTCTCCGCTGTAAACCGTGATCCGCCGCACGTGAGATACATAACGAGCTATAGGATGTGTTTCCGTTCACATAGTCCTCGATGTATTTCTCTCTTATCAGGAGATAAGATATACATCCAAATGAAATGGATATTCCCTTGAATCTACCCCCGAAGGATCTCTTCTAACTTGAGGTGTTTATCCTGGTTTTGCTTCTGAAGCTGATCCCCATGGTAACGAAAGTCATACAGCTTGCATGCGCTGTTCTGTGTTTCCGCGTGATGCTGGGCTTTCAACATGGATGCCAATATGGATTCTCTAGCAGTGCAACACGAGGTACTAATGTCCCACATTATCCGAGACCGTGTCGAGTGACCCCCGAAGGATACCGAGCAGAGGAAAGCAGAACCAGAAAGCAACCAGACCTCCTCCCAATTAACCAGGACAGAGGTCCTCCACCCATATAGTAAAACGAGCTGGGGTTGTCTGCCCGATGGCCGGAAGCATGCAGACTGCTAGATCACAGTTGCCTGGCCTGTGGGATATAGGATGGTCGATCGTATAAATTTTTTCTATAAATTATGAAAATTAATAAATATATATATTTTTTTTAAATCGATTTTTTTTTCAATATTTTTTGTAAGTGTATTTCTCTTAAATCTTTGGCTCAATTAAAGTCATTCCCTATAATGTCAAGCCGAGTTACTACAGTTTTTAATTATCTACCATGCCCTGCCCTCTATGACATAGAATAAAAGAGAAGTTGGGAATAGAACCGCTCAACACGGTCATTTCAAAACATTCTCAGAAAAGAAAGAAAGCCTACCTTTCCAAATGCCATCCGTTTATTACTTCCCAAGTGGACCAGCCTTCGGAATATATACGCTTTGAATATCTAAACCTTCCCTTGATAAGAGAAATTCATTCTTCGCGCCAAAACACGGCTTTTCAAACTTTTAGCAAGCACTCCGGCAAAAAACACTTCCGTCAGTATTTTAAGGACCGGGCTATACAATATTATCAGCCACGATTGGTCGAAATTATCTCCAAAAGTCAGTGACAGATAATCGAGTGGGCGGGAATTGACTTTTGTGGATAATTTCGAAAAAGGCATGCATCAATGGAATCCATTTTGCTTTAGCTCAAGTAGAATACTAACTTCAGATAAAAATGTCACCACTTAAAGCTTAATTTAACTGAGGATAAAGCAGTTTTATTGCGTGTATTTCTCTATTTACGATCAATATTTGCTTAATTTATTTATTTTAATTATTATTATTATTATTATCATTATTTAATCAGTAACAAGGATTGGAAGTGAATTTGCCAGCAACGACTCTTTAGGGGAGTGAAGGGAAGGGAACTGAGACAGTCAAATTTCCACCATCGAATAACTTGAGAGTGCCTCCCCCCAATTAACAATCGTTTAAAGGCTATTGTATAGAAAAGAGCTCGAACCGAACCGAAAAAATCCGCGATTTCCTTACAAACATCGCCGAGTTTCGTTTCAGCATTGAGTAACAGAATTTAGAATGCAGTTGGATTTGACTAAATTATTTAATACAGCGACCTCAACAATTTATTACCCCAAAAATTTGCAACGGTCAATTTGTAGATTTTACGGCCGCAAACATTTATTTAAATATTTACACAGGGAGCTTGGTGAGAGCATGTACTTGTGAGCACGGCTGGAGGAGAAAACCAGCGAGCATCCAATTTCAATTGCTCCAAATGACTGCCGACTGGCCATTGGCATTAGGCTCTGTCCCGGAAGGATCCCGAGCAGTTGAAACCAAGCAGACCTCCCAGATAACCAGGACACAAATTTCTCTCACCCATAGCAAACGAGCTGGGACTATGTAGAGGGGAATGTCCGAGTAACTCTCCATTCCTTAAAAATAATGGAGCCGAGGCCCCGGAGGGGCCGAGGGGCATTGTTTTTAAGGAATGGAGAGTTACGAGGACATTCCGCTACTTAAAACACAGCCACTCACAAAGGCCATGGTTTTAACACCGATACTAGTTTAACTGTCAAAGCAGTACATGTGCTACAAGGCTTGAAGTTGTCGTGACGACGATGTCACGATAATGTGTCTTTTAAGACGACATGAAGTTAACATTGTAAATGATGAACTCGGAATTACGCTCGCTGATTCTGCCTGGTGCGCTTGGTCTTACATGCTGGACATTGTGCACATGACAGTAACTCGAACTGTTTAGATTTGGTGTAAGACTCACGAAATATAATTGACAAAGGATCTGCTGCAAGTTGTATTGTCAGTCTTTTGTCCAGGATATTACCTTTTCAATGGGAGGTCTTACACCAAAGCCTTGCCTGTTTATGGTTGAAGATCGATAGGTTAGTCGTTTCCGACCTGGTGTGATTCGACCTCGATTAGTCATGCCTCTCGACACTAAGCAATCACGGCGTTGATCGGACAGTTTATAGTAAATCAACAGTGCTGTACGAATGTGTGGTGTTTGTGTCCAGAGAGAGAGAGAGAGAGAGAGAGAAAGAGAGACTGAAGTGAATTTTGACCCCGGGTGTGAATGTTACTTTTATATCGGTGTTATACAGATGGACTGTGTTACTTGCCACATTTGTGATCTCTGAATGTGGCTATTCATAACATTTGATTGTAGAAGCTTATCACCAACGTCCAGGTAAATGATTTACTATACGCAATCCATCATACTACTAACTGTGTCTGTCTTACTGAAGACTATTGAAGTTTGCTCTTCCGCCTGTTCCAGTTCAGGGATCTCGTGCGAAAAATTAAATTGATGTCGTGTTACATGAGCGAGGTAATGGGGATAATTTAACTGTGTTATGTTAATTCCCTCATAGCTTAGTAATCTTATGTCGTATATATACGGTATCACAACATTAGTAAATGTATTGGATAGTGTATTGCGTGTGTTTCTCTTGAAACTGGTACAGGCTCTAGCTACCTTAACTCTCCATTCCGTAGAAAGCAATGTTCGAGCAACTCTCCATTCCTTTAAAATAATGGAGCGTTGGGACAATAGAGTGATGTCACAAGTGTGTTTTAACTGGGTGTGACTTTGGACAGACAAAAGACCCCATGCCGAAGTATGCAGGTCACTTGACCCAACTATTTCCACCAGTTGAGATAACTGAAATGTAGATTTCCCTGTGAAATATTTGGGTCGATGTACCAAGGACCGGGTATGCTCGCAAGTTCTACCAACATGTGCGTGTCTTTTAACACACTATAACTGCTCCAGCTAATTATCATTATTCACAACACGTACTTTAATGCTTCAACGGAGCATAAAAATGATATACACCGACATGTATTTCATGGCAGTGATAGACTTACCAATAAACACTAAACCTTGCTCATGCCATTGTGTGGATTGTAATAACGTTGCTGGGTTAGCGCCCAATCAACTTCTACAATTGCACATCAATAAATTTGGTTTGGCAAACATATTAGTCAAGGTCACCGTCGTACAAATGCTGACCTGGAGACTATTCATGTTTTGGCATACATTCCTCGTCATGTAGCGTGTGTTATATCATGTGGACATGTGACGCTTCCATTCATCACAAAACATTAAAACATTGAAACTGATTAGACAATTACAAGCGTCTAGTCCGTCATTCATAATTCAGCCGTCGTCCATTAGAGAATATCCGCGTCCATAATCCAAAGACCTATTCCATATTCCACATAACAGTATTAGCACCAAATTCAAAAAGACAATCATAGTATACATAAACGTAGGCTTGTTTCCTGCAAGAGAGAAGCGGTCAACAGTTTTCAATGATGCCGGCAAGACATCATGATGTTCCAAAAATATCAAATCCGTATCGCTGATCAGTATTCTCAATCCATAATATCCGTTGTGAAGTCGTCATCTAAAGAATGATGTATCTCAGTCACGCTTTGATTGTGCCTGTTCATATGAGTACCATGAGGATCTTGAAGTACATGGGTTCATACGGCCCCTAGCCCCGGGTTAAGCGAATTAGACACAAATTACGAAACGTAGCGCCATAGATCTTGTACGCTACGTTCGTATTTTGCTATCAGCATGCGATATGTATCGCCAAAAGCGGAATTAGACACAAATTACGAAACGTAGCGCCATAGATCTTGCACGCTACGTTCGTATTTTGCTATCAGCATGCGATATGTATCGCCAAAAGCGGAATTAGACACAAATTACGAAACGTAGCGCCATAGATCTTGCACGCTACGTGCGTATTTTGCTATCAGCATGGCTATACCACTAATTCAGTTCAAGCCCCTTCGCTGAAAGTTGCAAATGTCACACACATCGCACATAAGTACGATCGTAGACTAGGGATTAGGCGTAATACAAGCTTTTGATGATGTCCATATTAGCAGTTACAATCAAGGTGAAGTGAGATTAAACCAAAGAGCACTGAAAATTCGTTTGGAAGCATAATCCAGGTCGGTTAATCGGAAAATGATGTTTTGTCTGCATCATTGAACAGGTTGCTGATCATTTTTCCCTTGCGAGAAACAAGCTTGTGTATTATTTGTTTATTATTTATTATTTTGGACTGCTTGGATTCGGTAGTTCAGGAACTAATCGGTAATACCTCTATATGTAATCATCAATATGACAACAGTGCAATGTTATATAGGACTTCGCCAGCTATAGATGACGTAGTCCAGAAAGTAAACTGTAATACCTGTATACGTAATCATCAATATGACAACAGTGTAATGTTATATAGGAGTTCGCCATCTATAACTGACGTAGTCCAGAAAGTAATCGGTAATACCTGTATATGTAATCATCAATATGACAACAGTGTAATGTTCTATAGGACTTCGCCAGCTATAACTGACGTAGTCCAGAAAGTAATCGGTAATACCTGTATATGTAATCATCAATATGACAACAGTATAATGTTATATAGGACTTCGCCAGCTATAGCTGACGTAGTCCAGAAAGTAATCGGTAATACCTGTATATGTAATCATCAATATGGCAACAGTGTAATGTTATATAGGACTTCGCCAGCTATAACTGACGTAGTCCAGAAAGTAATCGGTAATACCTGTATATGTAATCATCAATATTACAACAGTGTAATGTTATATAGGACTTTGCCAGCTATAACTGACGTAGCCCAGAAAGTAATCGGTAATACCTGTATATGTAATCATCAATATTACAACAGTGTAATGTTATATAGGACTTCGCCAGCTATAACTGACGTAGACCAGAAAGTAATCGGTAATACCTGTATGTGTAATCATCAATATGACAACAGTGTAATGTTATATAGGAGTTCGCCAGCTATAGCTGACGTAGTCTAGAAAGTAATCGGTAATACCTGTGTATGTAATCATCAATATGACAACAGTATAATGTTATATAGGACTTCGCCAGCTATAACTGACGTAGTCCAGAAAGTAATCGGTAATACCTGTATATGTAATCATCAATATGACAACAGTGTAATGTTATATAGGACTTCGCCAGCTATAACTGACGTAGTCCAGAAAGTAATCGGTAATACCTGTATATGTAATCATCAATATGACAACAGTATAATGTTATATAGGACTTCGCCAGCTATAGCTGACGTAGTCCAGAAAGTAATCGGTAATACCTATATATGTAATCATCAATATGACAACAGTGTAATGTTATATAGGACTTCGCCAGCTATAACTGACGTAGTCCGGAAAGGGAGAGAGAGAGAGAATTAAGGTTTAACGTCGCATTCAGCTAGTCCGGAAAGTAATCTGTAATACCTGTATATGTAATCATCAATATGACAACAGTGTAATGTTATATAGGACTTCGGCAGCTATAACTGACGTAGCCCAGAAAGTAATCGGTAATACCTGTATATGTAATCATCAATATTACAACAGTGTAATGTTATATAGGACTTCGCCAGCTATAACTGACGTAGACCAGAAAGTAATCGGTAATACCTGTATGTGTAATCATCAATATGACAACAGTGTAATGTTATATAGGAGTTCGCCAGCTATAGCTGACGTAGTCTAGAAAGTAATCGGTAATACCTGTATATGTAATCATCAATATGACAACAGTATAATGTTATATAGGACTTCGCCAGCTATAACTGACGTAGTCCAGAAAGTAATCGGTAATACCTGTATATGTAATCATCAATATGACAATAGTGTAATGTTATATAGGACTTCGCCAGCTATAACTGACGTAGTCCAGAAAGTAATCGGTAATACCTGTATATGTAATCATCAATATGACAACAGTATAATGTTATATAGGACTTCGCCAGCTATAGCTGACGTAGTCCAGAAAGTAATCGGTAATACCTATATATGTAATCATCAATATGACAACAGTGTAATGTTATATAGGACTTCGCCAGCTATAACTGACGTAGTCCGGAAAGGGAGAGAGAGAGAGAATTAAGGGTTAACGTCGCATTCAGCTAGTCCGGAAAGTAATCTGTAATACCTGTATATGTAATCATCAATATGACAACAGTGTAATGTTATATAGGGCTTCGGCAGCTATAACTGACGTAGTCCAGAAAGTAATCGGTAATACCTGTATATGTAATCATCAATATTACAACAGTGTAATGTTATATAGGACTTCGCCAATTATAACTGACGTAGTCCAGAAAGTAATCGGTAATATCTGTATATGTAATCATCAATATTATAACAGTGTAATGTTATATAGGACTTCGCCAGCTATAACTGACGTAGTCCAGAAAGTAATCGGTAATACCTGTATATGTAATCATCAATATTACAACAGTGTAATGTTATATAGGACTTCGGCAGCTATAACTGACGTAGACCAGAAAGTAATCGGTAATACCTGTATGTGTAATCATCAATATGACAACAGTGTAATGTTATATAGGAGTTCTGCAGCTATAGCTGACGTAGTCCAGAAAGTAATCGGTAATACCTGTATATGTAATCATCAATATGACAACAGTATAATGTTATATAGGACTTCGCCAGCTATAACTGACGTAGTCCAGAAAGTAATCGGTAATACCTTTATATGTAATCATCAATATGACAACAGTGTAATGTTATATAGGACTTCGGCAGCTATAACTGACGTAGTCCAGAAAGTAATCGGTAATACCTGTATATGTAATCATCAATATGACAACAGTGTAATGTTATATAGGACTCCACCAGCTATAGCTGACGTAGACCAGAAAGTAATCGGTAATACCTGTATGTGTTATCATCAATATGACAACAGTGTAATGTTATATAGGACTTCACCAGCTATAGCTGACGTAGACCAGAAAGTAATCGGTAATACCTGTATATGTTATCATCAATATGACAACAGTGTAATGTTATACAGACCTAAATAAATTTTTAAGTTAATCAATGTGCTATATAATCAGAATTTTCTGAATTTCCGAATGTGCTCTGGGTAAATTATCATGAACAACGTTTTCATCTGCAAGGGTATCTTATCGTCGTGTTCCAGAGCTTATAGAACACTGATTTACCAACATTATTTCAACTTTCGTAATCAATTGTCTGTCAATACTAATGTAATAATCAACTGCCTGTCAATATTAATGCAATAACATATCGATGTTACGACGTTGGTTTGGGTTTTGAGCTCATTGGGGACAGTTTAATGAGGCCTAAGACGTCCGATCAATTTCTGCTGTTCATCCCAAAGGCCGAGTTTGTTAAGGACTGGTCGGTGTTAACTAGCGGGCTTGTCTGGCTTAACTGGGGGGATTTTAAATTCTCTCTGCATAAAAAGACTTCTAATCGTCGAGATATTGACATTGAGAGAGATAAGGCTATTCGCGTTTCTTTTCTTTGTTCTTTTTTTTTTGCAAGAAAAATCATGACAGTCTTCCAATTTGCACCCTCGGGTAAATATTGACATCAACCATGGATGTACCCATATCGAACACAGCTGTATAGTATATCAGTACAATATCACTTTCTAGCAGGCAGGACCCACTCGTATGTAATATTTGCTATCATTTTCACGCTTTAGCAGCACAGGGACACCGGTGTATATAAACTATATTTTATGTCACATTAGGTCGGAACTACTTTTTAAGTCACACGCCCTGGTTCTAAGTTATTCGTCTGGCCGAGGTTTACTCTCTGACAAGTTGTACATCTATCTGCCCATCCTCCTTGCTGGTTTCATATACGTAAAGGTAAGAAAGTGCGAAATCATTGATTACCGTAATTCACAGAATCCGTACCCAAACGTTGTGAACCAAATTTCAAAGACATTTCAGTAATTTCAGTGTATGGGGTGGTAGTGTACATGTATGTAGGTTATAGCGGGCTGTAAAAGTCGGTCATTGAAATGTTATTGATCTACCAGGTACGGTACATGTAAACCATACTTCTATCACTATATACTTATAAATGTGTTCTCTATTATACTTACTAACATAAAGCGGACTTGAAATTGAAGGAAGGGGTAATTGCCTACCCGAGTACTCTCAGGCTTATATGTCCACACGTAGTTAATATATATATAATGAGTCGGATATAGGCAAACCATGGAGCCTCCTGATCAAACGTATTATTGGGTGGGAAAACAATACTTCGTAGAACATGTGAGACAGAATATTACAGATAAATAACAGAATTTTAAATGTTTACACTGTGTATATGAGCTATACTTCTATTTTACTATGCATCTTAATATCACGCATGATGCCTTTGTAATCGCCCTACACTATACAAATTCTTGAGTGGCATTTCACTCAAGCAGGAGTGAAAATTGATCCCACTCAATCATCTGTTAATAAGACACTCAACGTTAGTGAATTTATCACAAATTTTAATGACTTATTAACTCAAATTTTAGTGGGATAAATGTCCATCATACTTCAGTGAATCTGACTTATGCTTCTTAGAGATTACAATACTTTAGTGGGCTGATATAAAAGCAAGATATTCATTACCCATAAATATTTTTTTTATATTCAAAAAAAGATATACATTCCTTGAAAGTTGAAGTACCCATAAAAGTCTGTCATCTTGGAGGTTCGAGAAATATAACCTCTCAGTTCACTATTTTCACCTGATTTTATACACATTTTATTGCCAGACTGTAACTTATCAACATGGCAGAGGCGACCAAAGTGGGACTTGAGGACGAGGCGGTCAAAGACAAGTTCCTGAGTTGTTCTATATGTCTAGAGAGGTTCACGAATCCCAAGGTTTTACCCTGTCTACATACATTCTGTGTATTGTGCTTGAACAATTACATCGAGAAGACATCAACAAATAACGAATTTCTCTGTCCAGTCTGTCGAGCGGCCACAAAGGTTCCTTCAAATGGAGCTGCTGAATTTAAAACCAACTTTTTCATGAACAGCCTTGTGGATTTCTTTTGGGGTAAAGACGTCCAACGTTACTGTTCAGTCTGTTCATTACACGATGTCACTGCCTCTGCCACGTCTAAATGTGTGGACTGTTCTGATTATTTGTGTGCGGCCTGTTCCAAGGTACACAGACAAACTCGATTTACTGCGAGGCACAGCGTTATCTCTCTCGAAGACATATACTCTCAGGAGAAATCGGCAGAGATAGCAGCAAAAAGAACATTTCCTTGTTCCGAACACCTTGAGGAGAATGTACGTTACTACTGTACCGCATGTGATAAACCCGTGTGTAGAGATTGTAAAGCCCTGTCTCACCACGACCACAAGTGCGTTACATTTCAGGAGGCCATTCAGGAGCGGAAACCCATTCTACAGGAGAAAATTAAGCATATAACGGAGAAGTATCAGGCAGTGCAGTCGGAGGTTGCTAGTTTAGAGAAATACCAAGAAAACTTACAAAAAGAACATCACGAATTTGTCGAGAAGATAGAAAGAATTTACCAGGCGCTTTTCAAATCTCTTTCCGATTCCAAATCGCAAACATTGCAAGATGCCAAATCGCGAACTGCACAGGTTCTCAAGCAGAATAATATGGCTCTACAAGAAGCAAAAACCCAGTCCGCTCAGCTGTTCAGCTACAAGGAGTACCTGGCAAATACCCTGGATAGAGCCGCAGACGTGGAGATTCTAGACACCTTCAAAATGTCTATTGAACATTTAGAAGATCTGTCTGACGGAGAATCGAGGTCAGACTGTCAAAATAAGTTTACGCTAAGTCAGTATACGTCTGCGAACTCGAAGACCATCAAGAGATTTCTGTTGGACTGTCAGAACTCTTTGGATGAAATAACAAAGTCTGTTCAGCCTAAACTTAAACAAGGAGTCCTTAACATGGCGTCAACCTCTGTTCAAAAACTTCCGAATCCTGTTGCTAACGTGCTATGCAGTGGATTAGCTCTGTCTGAAGATGGTGACTTATATGCATGTTGTGATGGGAAGGTATATCAGTACACCCAGGTTTGGGTAGATATAACATCTGAGATTTGTGTCCGAGGTATGAGTGCACATGATATGATTATGGATGGAGACACTTTAATGGTGTTCACGGGTTATTACGCGACGTGTGGTAGGATTGTGTTCCATAAACCCGCAACTAAAACATCCACAATAACACACTTGGATTTCCCTTGTTGGTACTCTGGGATATGTCAACGACGAGACAGCTCTACCATGTATGTGACAGACCGTCGTCATCACAAAATCCGTGAGATCAACAGAGACGGTTCGGTGGTGAACTTAGGGAAAGCGTCAACAATGCCATCTTCTTGCCCCGGCTATGTTACTCAGTGTAAGGATGGAAACCTATTCGTCTCGAGTTTGTACGGTGGAGTAGAAATACTCAAACCTGATCTTAAATATGTAAAGAGTGTAGACAATACTCTCGTTAAGGACCCACAAGGTCTTCAAGCTGATGATACTGGAAACGTGTACGTGACGAGTATTTCCTCCAACGCGGTGTATCTGCTGTCTTCCGATGGGACATTGAATACAACAGTCTTATGTGATAAAGACGGCATAAAGTCACCGGTGTCCCTGTGTCTTACCAAGGATAAACTTGCAGTTGGACATGAACATGGTGTATGGATATACACATTAGACTAGTATACACTAGAACCAAGTAACATATGATGATAATTTGATCATAAATCTCGAGTACACACAGGCTCAGACAACTAGTTTTAAGTCTCCCTAGTATAATGTACATGTGATCGTCGACACGATTAAGACACGATTATCCGTAAAAAATTATTCCAGTTACTTTATATTTCTATATATTTGTCTGGTGGACGAAAGTTGAATTGTCGTGCCCAACCGATAGACCGTATATTAGAATTAGATTTCAGTGACCGTATACGGTTTGATTTATCGTTTTTCACAACATAATTTACGATTTGTGACATAACTTCGAGCCAAGCTGCCTCGAATACCAATGATGAGGATGACATGATACAAAATCGTCTTAAAAACTGTGTTATTGCAAGTAACATGAATAAATGGTTTCAATTGTGTAGATCGCAGATTATTATATAGGCTGCAAAAATTAAATCCATGTAGAACCAAAACCCGATGACCAATTAAAACGGCTAGTCAGGGGATAGGGAGGTGTGCAGAACCCCTCAACATCGCATCGACACTTGACGTGGCAATGCGATGTTAGGGGTGGACATGAACATAGCAAGTATAATTACGATCTCAAAATTATGAATTTTAACGCTTTCGCATTTTTAACCACATGCTCAGAGCCCCTGTGAGTGAAAACACAATATCCTCTCTTTCCAAATATGTCCCACATTCACCCAATGAAATCCCGAGCCCATTCGAAAATGCCCTTTATCTACTAATTTTTGAGTGCGGAAGTACTGGGTCTACGAGACAAATGACACTTTAAACGTCCGTTCAGCACCAAATGCCACTAGTCGCCAATATGGGCTAGTGTTTCTTCCTGTGTATGTAGTCCCAAGTGCTCACCCAATCTGCGCTTTCCCTAATACTCTCCGGATGCGACTGGGCACAATGGACCCATGGGGCTGGCCTAAAGATTTGATGCTTTTACAGAGCTTCCTTGCTACAGTCACACAAAAAGACACCTCAGAGACACCCAAATTATAATCCCACACCTCAAAGTAACCGATGCAAAGATCCCTCAAAACTATAAAGGAATACTTCGATCTTTAAAAACACATTTGTAACCTTTGAGCAGACATTGCTATATGAGCTGTTGACCATGTAAATATTATGTACATTGCGATGTTAGGGGTCGCTGTGAGAAGTTAAGAGTCGATGCGATGCTTCTACAGAGGCGTCACCATATTGACGGTATATGTACTGTGCAGAGGCCCAAACGCAATATCTTCATTTTCACCTCGTTAAGCTCTTCCGTATGGTAGATGGGTCAAATTTGATTCGAATAAAATTTTGATATATTAATAACATTGGACAATTATATAACGAAGTAATACATGATCTAAACGTTTCCATTTTACTGACAATTATTTCACATTGTGCAGAAACTTCGCCTAACTGTACATGAATCCTTTCCTCTTTTATCCTTTATATCTGGTATATATGCGTCACTAACCGGTTTAGCAGTACAATATACAGTTCAGTTCAAAACTCTACATTTTGTGTGGTTTTATTTCTTATCACTATAAATTTACAGGGTACACACGTAAATAGAAACCATATTCATCAACACCATTAATCTATGTATTGTCTTTGTCGAATAAAACTCTTATTGTGTCAAAGTCAAAGTAATATTTCCTTCCTTTGGCGATGCAGTTGTTGTTGTAGTTGGGGCTTTTGTTGTCGTTACGGAAGCTACCATCTCGGACCCTGAGAAAAGCGACACCCTGTCAATTCCGACATTTTCACGCAGTCCCGTGGTCGATCGGTATTCGTAGAATTCACTCGAGCTCTTTTTCGTATCATTTCCGGCTAAATAAGTTCATATGAACGAGTCATTGGCGCGAAGGCAGAAACGAGCTTGCGAAGGCAAAGACGAGCTTGTGAGGGCATGCAAGAACGAGCTTGTGAGCGCGAGGACGACCAGGGCAGAGACGATCTTGCGAGGGCAGAGACGAGCTAACGAGGGTAATGGTGAGCTTGTGAAGGCAGGGACGAGCTTGCGGGCTTGAGGACGAGCTTGCCAGAAAAGAGAGAGCATGCGAGGACAGAGACGAGCTTGCGATGGCAGGGATGAACTTGCGAGGACAGAGACGAGCTTGCAAGGGCAGGGGCGAACTTATGAAGGCAGGGACGAGCTCTTGCGAGTCCATGCAAAACCGCACAATCTAATGACTTGATTATTATACACTTTCCTGCAGAAATGACGAATACATGTAAATAGTTGAACGATTTAAAACTGATTCAATTACTTGAACGTCATTGACAGATCACCGCACACGCTGATCAAGCAGCTGCTATGTGGACACCTGTCTGCAAATTTGTAACAAATCATAGTTTCGCCATACAGTCTTATATGAAGATGCTTCATTATGCAGGGCGGGGCGTTGACCTAGTAGTAGCTCTCTCCCCGCTAAAGGAGGAGAGACCTAGCGGGATGTCATTTAGGAGGACACGTTTGGCCAGAAAATGTAGCGCACATTCTTGCTCGGCAGACAAATCCATCAACCAAACGTAAAACCGCGTACCTTAAATACTTAAGAAGGAACGAGTTATGCTTACAACCACGATCATCTCAACAAGTACTCATTTCTGGGGTCTTCTTTTCTCTTGCACCTGATCCGTTTTCTCCTCGACTCCATTTCAACTTTCGAAACTTGGTCGCACGCGCATGGGTCAACCAACCGGAATATAGCGATACTGACATCATCACATCACGGTATTTATACAAACAGGTCTCTACACGTGCAAACGATCGGTAGACATAGCTTTATTATTACAGGAAGAGATCGTTTGTATTTGTAGAGACCTGTTTGGATAAAGACCGTGATGTGATGATGTCAGTATCGCTATCTTCCGGTTGGTTGACGCATGCGCGTGCGACCAACTTTCGAAAGTTGAAATGGAGTCGAGGAGAAAACGGAACAGGTGCAAGAGAAAAGAAGACCCCAGAAAGGAATACATGTTGAGATGATCGTGGTTGTAAGCATAACTCGTTCCTTCCCAAGTATTTAAGGTAAGCGATTTTACATTTGGTTGATGGATTTGTCTGCCGAGCAAGAATGTGCGCTACTTTTTCTGGTCAAACGTAGATAGATAGATAGATAGATAGAACCTTTATTTATCCAGGGTTACACAATTAGTTGAAGAACTAGTTTACATTGCGGCCCTGCGTTTAAAACATATATACAATATTAGTAAAACTGATTATAATATTACTTGGGGGAAAAAATTAATAAATAAATAAAAATAATAATAATTAAAAAAAACACAAAAAAATAAATATAAAATAATAATAAAAAATTAAAAATGAATTAAAATATACAGTGTACGACAGTCATAAAATGGATAAATATAATGAAATAAAGTGGATAATATGACTAGAGTTAAGCATCATAGCAACAGGATCGATTCAGCGTTCAAAGTATGATTTTAGATATGCTCTTTTAAACGACAGAACGTTGGCGGAATTTTTAATAGACGTGCTTAGGGTATTCCATAAAATACTTGCGGAGTAGATAAAACTTCTTTTAAAATACTGCGTACGATGTGTAGGTAAATATAAAGCATCACGTTGAGCAGCACGTGTGTTGTAGCTATGTACAGATGTAACAAATGTAAAAGTATTTAGATATCGTGGGGCAATGTTTCTAAAAACTTTAAATGCCAAAACGGCTCTTTTGTATAAGATTCTATGTTGGATTGGCATCCAGTTCAGTACGTTAAAAAGATCAGCCGTGGGAGTTAAAAAGTCTTTGGGCTTGAGAATGATTCTGGCAGCTCTTTTTTGGAGTTTATACAACATATTGATAGAGAGTTGATTTGAAACATTGCCCCAAACGGTAGAACAAAATTCAAAGTGCGGGAAAACAAGTGCATTGTACAGTAAAACAAGAGTATTGCGAGGCATAAAATGACTCATGCGTCTTAAAACACCAAGTTTCCTTGATATCTTTTTACAGAGTTGCGACAGATGATTTTGCCATGTTAAAGTATGGTCAATGACAATGCCTAGAAGTTTAAATTCTGTCACAATTTCTATTGGAATGTTGTCCAATGTAACCGATAGTTGAAGTGATCTAGCCAGCTTTTGTGCGGACCCTATAAGCATACATTTAGTTTTAGATATATTACTCACTGGGCTGAGCTGGTCAGCTTAATCAAAATACAAGGCCGGGCCTGATGGTCTAAGCAAGCACACCGATTCTCGCTAACAATATCAAATGACTCCAGCAAACGTACCCTCCTAAATGACATCCCGCTAGGTCTCTCCTCCTTTAGCGGGGAGAGAACTACATGTACTAGGTCTACGCCCCGCCCTGCATAATGAAGCCCTTAAACCTCTTGTGACCTGGATGTGCACAGCGACATCCCAGATCAATCCAGCAACCAGAGGTGTGCAAAATGACACCCTAGATCAATCACCGGAAGTTCCAAGTGGTCTATATTTAAAATTTGGAGTGACTTGTATCAAATGTTTTGAACTATTTAGTTAACGAAAAAACGTGACGCACATACACAGAAACAACGATTTTATATAACCCCTGACCGGGTCCTTAATAAAGTGTTGATATGGTAACCATATATAGTTTGCATAATGATATCAACAAGCAATATTATACATGTAACTTGAAAAGCTATGTGGATATTCTATTATATCTCTGTGAATATTCCGGCATACATTTATCTCAATCCTGAGTTCACTTGGTGACATAACAAAATCACATTTGCATCAATTCTCTGAATATCAGATAGACTCCAACTTCAATATCGTTGTAGTACTCCTGTATTTTCCAAGATTCATCAAAGTCTTTCTATAATTTTTATAGGAGTCATTTGATATTGTTAGCGAGAATCGGTGTGCTTGCTTAGACCATCAGGCCCGGCCTTGTATTTTGATTAAGCTGACCAGCTCAGCCCAGTGAGTGCATTACAATGGACTTGTTTTATCACCCTGGTTAAACGTAAGTGTTGATAATGCATTTCAATTGAAATTAGCTGCGGTAATATCCAATACCAGGCCCATCAAATCAGACTGGTGGAATTTCTAGCTGAAAGGCTAGATACATATAAAGCAAAAGGCTATCTTTCGTTCTCATTTTTAATTCTTTTGCAACTGTGCCCACTCATTCCGGACCGCCGAGCGGAAATCTACCAAGGGGTCGATTGTACGCTCGGTAACCAATATCATGAATACCCTACAAGAAAACTTATTGATGCAGATGCATCAATGCCGGCGGAAACGTTTGTAGCTTATAATCTGTGTATTACAAGCCGATTACGTGTGCAACTGGTGAATACAGGTCACGATGCACCATTATGGTTACACAAAACGTCGATTTGTTTGTTTTACTAATGTAGTTCGCGCAAGGACCCATCTGGAAAGTGTGGGGTTAGCCGGAAGCTAAGTGCTTGCTGGCAAAATATGCACATGAACCGCATGTCAAACTAGGACTTTGAAAATAATCTTCTCTTCTTGACGTATTAAGTCACTTCACATAGCCTGATGTAAGAGTTCGCGCTGTGGCATTATATGGGACCCATCATCAAGCCACTATTTCTTTATTGATGTGTGTCATTGTAAATTAAGCCTAGATCGACTTTCTCTACACATCAATCCGATCCGCGTGTTTTACTGTTTCGAGTTTTTAGTAACTCGCAGTTCAATCTCAAACATTTTGCTGCAGACGTACAGGTGAATAACTTGATCATGTATGGTCATCGATTTGGTCTCTCAGCCATAATAAAATAGTACTAAAGGACATTTATTCGATAAATTCATTATAACAGAATTAATATTAATGTGTTAACCACGAACGGGTGATACAATCCTGTCGTTTTACGATATGAAACTAGTTGGATCACTACACGGCACGTCTGTGAATTATGGCTCGAGAAAACGCCTGATACTCGTCTAATATCAAGATGGCCGCTCCCATGTTTACTGAATTCAGAAATGAATCTCCAGATGTGACACGCCGGAATCACCCAGCATGCATGACTCAAAACCAAACCACTAACGCGGAACTGTCTATCGGCAAATTGTACACTATAGATTCCAAATTTATTAAGAATGTACTGCATATTTGTTATGACCCATGGAGATATAATATCACACAGTAGTAGTTTTAACATTAAACTTGTCGCATGTTTAAGTTGTATCGTCCCAGTGATGCCATACTTTGCTTTCGAATGTGTCAGTTTAAAATCAACGCTGTTATGGGTCGGTTCACTGGAGATGGAACTGTTGCGCCCTCTGGAGTCATTGGAAACAACCCATACATTCGAATGGACTTGAGGGAAGGTAATCCGATTCGAAAGTTCAAATTATCTCGATATTATCTCTCCTGGGTTCAAAAACTGTATCTGACGCCCTTCCTTGAGTTTGGACTCCAAACAACATGAATCACTTGACCTGTTGGTATTTCAATATGGTGCATTGTTTTCGAGGGAATATCTGCCACCGGACATCCTCGGGAAGTTGTGAATGGTCTGATAAAAACAGCATCCATACACACACTCGTACAACAGATGTACACAAAACGAGGAACGAAAACAGACAAAAATTGCCCTATAGCCCAATTCGGAAAGGGCTTTATCTCCCTTGTTTCACTAGGGGCGTGCTGGTGCAGAGAACTTCCGGTAAGTACCAATCACAAGTAGTTTTTGTAATAAAATAATCTATTTTTGTAGAAAATTAACGTCCTAATATACACGAATACAGGATGCATCGGTTCATGTAGAAAGTATTAACAGAATAGTTTTAAAACAAATATTCAGGAACAGTTTATCAGTATATTATTCAAAATAATTGCGGGTGCATTTGGTAAAATGTAAATGTAAAACCGTGGCGACTACTTCCTGGAAGCAGCTTTACGTACCTTTAACCTCAAAGAGCGTCAGTTAATCAGGGGAAGATCAGACACTTTCCGTAAAGGGTTATAGCTAAGACATATACGTTTAGCTAAGACATCAGATTAAATTATGTTCTTCAGCCCAAACTCCGAGTTTCTCAGGGACTGGTCGCTATAAAATATCGAGGGTCGTTAGATGGAGGCGGGGCGTTTCAAATTCTCTCTAAATGAAAATCTCGAATTTTGTTTCATGAAATGGAAATACACCCCCCTAATTTTCTCCAGTCTAGTTAATATTAACAGTTTACACATCAGCCATGTGCCCATATCGATCACAGCTATATAGTATTCCCGGTAAAATATCACTTCCTGGTAGACTGTACATAATACCAGGAATAGGTAATGTATTTGCTATCATGTTCAGGCTTGAGCAACACTGGAACATAGTTATATGTTAACCCTGTTTAAGGTCACCTAGATCTATCCACACGTCCCTGTCAGGTGTTTTCTGTCCGGGACTACTTTTGATGTCGCAAGTCCTGGTTCGAAGTTCGTTTGGGATGTACAACTCTTACAAGCTGTACATCTGTCCATTCTTTATTCCTTGCTGGCTTCATACGTAAAGGTAAGAAAGTGGAAAGTCATTGATTATTCTAATTCACAGAAACCGTACCCAAACATTGTTAACAAAATGTCAGAGACATCCGAGACATTTCAGTGTATGTGGTGTCATCTGGGCGTAAATGCGATGGCGTTAGAAGTCGGCCATTCAAATATTATTGATCTATCAGGTACATGTATAACAGACATCTATTACTAACATAGGGACATATTAAGTATGATACTTGTTGAAGTAAAGCGGATATATACGTGACCTGACATTGAAGGGCCCGATAATTGCCAAATCATCTTTGTCCATATCCGCAAATAATTAATATTTAAATATGAGCTACATATAGTCAAACATGCTACTGGGTGTAAAGGGTATATTAAACGCGTTGAACATGTGAGCGAGAAATTACAGAGAAATAACTCTCTCTAACAGATCCTGAATGAAAGGACAAGTTGTTAGTAAGATGGATTTCTGTTCTACAGTTGTTGCAGTAAGAAACAGAATTTTTCACAAGTCATCCTTCGAACCATTTTATTTGTCACAATTCACTCAGATCATCAGGTTGAAGGCATCAGAGAAGCCGATTTATATAGTTTGGCTGCTGTGAGCCTGAGTGCCACATGCATTTGGAAAGGTGAAATGCGAATTCTGTGTGAGAGTTTTACCATCAGGCCAAACAGGACAAGCAGCCAGAGGATGCTAGGTCCCCCGCCAAAATGGCAGCAATATTTATAAGCGCTGTCGGTTTCAGAAGATATTCATGAGGATGGCAACAGCTACTTCACAGGCGTAAGAAGCAGAGGGGTCTTTCCACCTTCCCAGGTTTGAGATCAACTCCGAATGGCTGACTGAATGTTGATTGCTACTGTAATATATTTTCTTTACCATGTAGCATGAAAATTATGTAACCGAAATGCAACCCCAAGAGACAACTCATGGCATATTATCTGCAAACTAAATTTGAAAAGAATATGAAGGCATTCTCAACTTATTGCCCAGAAAACAAATTTAGACTTTGCCACAAGGAGTCACCACCTGTAGGTGCAAGCAGGCAAAACACAATCCCAAATGACATCTCATGTCATGGTATCGGCATATGAACTTTGAGACTCTGAAGAGGGGTCCTCAAGTTATTGCCAGTACTAGATGCCCACCGGTGTTCATGTTATTTGGGGCGGGTCACATATGAATACAAAATTTGAGAATAATCTGAGGAGCAGTTGCCAAATTATTGCCCGGAAACAAATTTTTCCACCAGGAGACGCCACCTGTAGGCAGAAGCGGGAAAAATACAATCCCAAGGAACATGGTATCGTGGGGACATCTGCATACCAAATTTGAGAAGAATCCGATGAGGGTCCTCAAGTTATTGCCCAGAAACCAAATTTAGATTTTGACACCAGGTGACGCCACCTCTAGGCGCAAGTCAGTAAAATGCATTATCAAGCGACATCTTATGTCACGGTACATTCATACAAAATTTGAGAAGAATCCGATGATCAGTTCTCAAGTTATTACCCGGAAACGAATTTGTGATGTTGCCACCAGGTGGCGCCACCTGTGAGTGCAAGTGAGCGAAAGGCAATCCCAAGCAACAGCTCCTGGCATGGTAAATGCATGCCAAATTTGAGAAGAATCCGATGAGCCGCAACGTTTCTCATGTTACCCAGAAGGTACATATGTAGGATATTTCAAAGAAATTCGACCAAGTGTTTCTAAGTTATCACTTGCAGCATGGAATAATGGAATGAACTCTAGTGGCGCCACCTCCGGGTGGATTTTGCTGAAACGCATCACCAACGGTGTTTTGTCGCAGGGAATGCATTTACCAAATTTCGAAGAAATCCGACAAATTGTTCGAAAGTTATCGCTCGCGAAGGATATGAACAAACATGAACGGACATGCATTAAAGATTGGAACAAGACCCAGTGGCGCCACCTACAGGCGGATCTTGCTGAAACGTAATACCAGCGACGTCTTGTCGCAAAGAATGCAGATGCCAAATTTCGGAGGAATCCGACAAAGCATTTAGGAGTTATCGCTTACACAGTATTTGCACGGACATGCACTAAATATTGGAACAAGACCCAGTGGCGCCACCTACAGGCGGATCTTGCTGAAATGTAATACCAACAGACGTCTTGTCGCAAAGCATGCAGATGCCAAATTTCGGAGGAATCCGACAAAGCATTTAAGAGTTATCGCTTATGAAGCATTTGCACGAACATCCACGGACATGCACTAAAGATTGGAACAACACCCAGTGGCGCCACCTACAGGCGGATCTTGCTGAAACGTAATACCAACAACGTCTTGTCGCAAAGAATGCAGATGCCAAATTTCGGAGGAATCCGACAAAGCATTTAGGAGATTATCGCTTACGAAGTATTTGCACGACATACACGGACATGCACTAAAGATTGGAACAAGACCCAGTGGCGCCACCTACAGGCGGATCTTGCTGAAACGTAATACCAAGAGACGTCTTGTCGCAAAGAATGCAGATGCCAAATTTCGGAGGAATCCGACAAAGCATTTAGAAGTTATTGCTTACGAAGTATTTGCACGGACATGTCCGTGCATGACGGACACATAGAAGCAAGACCCCAGTGGCGCCACCTACAGGCGGATCTTGCTGAAACGTAATACCAAGAGACGTCTTGTCGCAAAGAATGCAGATGCCAAATTTCGGAGGAATCCGACAAAGCATTTAGAAGTTATTGCTTACGAAGTATTTGCACGGACATGTCCGTGCATGCACGGACACATAGAAGCAAGAACCATTTTAAAGTCCCCGGCCGCGTTGCGGCGGGGGACAACAAGGGAACAAGATGAGCTGAATGCCGTAGGAAACCATCTTGTGTTTTATTTCATAGACATTTGGAATACGAAATAGGTCTTTCGATTATTGACGCGAAAATTCGTTAATGGACTTCGGCTGAATATTGAATGTATGATCTGACGCTTGCTGTTCCAATAGATATTTGATTGCTACTGATTCGTTGGCGTTCGTTTCAGTGACAAGGCCGCGCGGGCCGAAATTGAGCCGTCTCTAATAGTACAGATATATTGCTGGTTGAATGCATGATATGATATACAAATGAAACGATCGTGTTGCCTTACATCTCAGGAAATGGTTAACCAGTCTGCCGAAGTGGCACTTATCGCTGCGTTGATAAGATAACAATTATCCCACCTCTTCTTCAATCGTCCTGATACAGGTCGACAACGCTCTTGATAGACCGATCAAAGCTCCATTGAAAGTGGGTCAATATGCGAGCCATTATCGTAGCGCGGGTCCATTTAATGGAAGGTCTCTTGTATATCGACTGCTGTACTCAACCGAGATGAGAACGATATTTGCAGTTGTGATTTATAAACGCGTCCGATTTCTATTAAGCCGTTCCATATTCATACGTAGTAGACGAACATCTGTTTGCATCTAGATCAGACGTTTCAGATTTCATTTTTACCAAAGTTAAGAGAGGTTCACAACAATCTAGTACATGTATAACAGAATAACCACTGATCTAACTTGTAATGTTTCAAAGGCTGAGGGTTACATTCTATACTTGGTAAAAAAATTAGACGAAATCACGATACTTCATTTCATCAATTGCAAAAACTGTCTTTACTATCATGGCATCAGATCTTTGTTATACCGCGAAATATAACGATTTTCTTGGGATTTTAAGTAACTTGAAAACATTTTCTCTCGCTCTGCATGTGATTAGATCATGAATGTTTTGACGATTGACGGTTCATTGGACTAGTATCATAACGCCCGTAACAACGCGTCATGGACCAACTGAAGCGATGTGATAATATGCGCATAGATTACGACATCGGTATGGGGAATTGATGCGATATCATCCTATGGTGGATTTCAGAAAAAAATGTCCGCCCATCAATGAAATGATGTTTAACTCCCTCAAACCCTATCTTCATGTGTCGATACAAATATATACTTACGCTCAGTGAGTATATAATTCCTTTGATCAACATATACTTACCAAGTATAATTTCCCTTGACCATTTATATTTTTTTTTTCTTTTGAAAGGAAAAATAGTTTATTCACATATCAAATCAGTTTATATACAAGCATCACAGTCAGTCACATTGTAATATAAAAGCAAGAAATTATCACAGGCAATATATAGACTGCTGGACTTAATTATACACTGGTTCTATAATAGATACAGCAATTTTGAGTTATTTACACGGGCAAACACGCCGTTTACATACCAATATTTCCTGAAGGATTGCTTACTCATTCTATAATGGTCCACAGTTACTCTCTGTCGTAGGCGGGCCTTAATGGCCTGAACGATGGCAGTTTGAGACACATTCTTTTTGTTGAAAATTATCTCATTCCTCGAACACCATACACTAAACAAAATCATATTTACCAAATATATCACCACATCAGATTGCTCCTCAGATACATTTGGCCTGAATAATTTATATATTAAATCTTCCTCAGTATATGATGGTGAAAAATTACAGTATGATATAAACAAGTGTTGTAAAGTCATGAACACATTCCGCGTCATCTGACAATTAACAAACAAATGTTGTCGAGTTTCCACATTGTTACAAAATACACACAAATCCGTGTCAGCTATGTGTCTATTAAACAAAGTTTCTCGTACAGGAAGAATATCATGAGAAAGTTTAAAGGCAAAATTAACCAAATTGTGATCAACAAATGAATTGAACACGTTCCCCCATATGTCTTTCCAAGGCAAATTTGGTAACCGACTTTCTATTCTCGGCTTCTCAATAACCGTGTTTAAAAATATTCGATAAATATTTGCTTGGCCGAAATAGTGAGCTGGATTGCATTAAAGCTACATACTCTTTCCAAGCAGTCAAAGCAAATTGGTGAAAACGAGGTAATTTCTCTGAATGTGGAATCCTGCACGATGCAAAGTCAGGACGTTCTTTACGAAGGGAGAATCCCAGCCAATAAATCGCAAAATGCGTCCAGTCAGCCTTCGACCCAGCAATAAGCTTTAAAATATGCATTACAGCAAATGTTTTCAGCTTAACTGAAAGACATTGTACATTTACACCACCATCCAGAAACCGGTTATACAACACATTTCTACGGACTCCTTCTGGCTTCCCGTTCCACATAAAGGAGGTGTTCGGTTTGACCGTATTTTCTTCCTTAGTGTGTTGCGTTTATAAACCGAAAATATAACTTCCACTCGTTTACTTCAAAAGTTATTAGCTTGAGAGAGAAAATACTGAATTTTCATGTTCTCAATTTTCACCGAGAAGAGATTTGTCAAAGAAATATTACGAGTATTAGAAAATAAGCATTTGTTTGTTTTTGCAATTTTTGGTGATATTCTTGAAGGGAATTCCCTTCATATATAAAATATGACACCTTTAACCAAAACGAGTCTTACTTATCGAAATGCGGTGGGTTTGATCCAAAATGATACTGAAAAATCGTTTTGGTTAAAGGTGTCATATTTTCATAATATTGAAATATGTCAAAACGCTTGTAATGCTCTGAAAGGGTGTAGTTCACCGCCATTCGGCACATGATTCCTCACGTCAATAGTTGTAACTGCTGCTTGGCCGAATGGTTAAAAGAAAACAGATTAAAAGAAAACCAACACTTTGGTTCGAATCCCCAAATCGCTGAAAAAAATAAATATATTTTTTTCCTTTTTGTCCCATCTTCATTTTGGACTTAAGGTACAATATTGACGCGAAATAAAGACAGCGAACCCCTAACGCACATAATCCAATATTTTATTATAATTCGTGAATAGAATTGCACACAAACAACTGCACTCACACAGTCAGACCACTTGTTCAGTATTTGAATATTCTGACGATCCAGCAGAGCAAAAAATTAATTGTTACACATATGTAATTTTTACATGAGGGTATTTCGTTATAGGGTCAGCGGAAAGTTGTATCTATGAATTAAAAAGTTATAAGGTTAAACTTGTCTTACATCAAGGCCTTTATTAAGGAAATGACCCTCAACAAGTGGTGACGCTTGCTTTCCCCAAGGGATTATGCATGTGCCAATATGGTTTTTTTTTGCAGTTACTTCCTTAATTATTGTTCGCTGAACTTTTGGCAGTCATTTTTCAGTTTTCGAGTCGGTTTATATATTAATATAACTGATTATTGTTCGTAAATATCTGGGTCGTTTATGAAAATACTAATGACAACTGTATGAGAATATGAACCAGAAATTCCCATTAGACTCGCCTCGCCTGTCTGACAAAGAGTTGGGGAAAACCTGAGCATTACGTCACAATTTACCGGCCGGCTCGAAGCGAGACAATAGAGCGGCAGAGAGCGACGCTGAAGGGAAAAATATCCATCTAAAGCGAACACCTCCTTTAAACACTAACTGTGAACACTTATTTACAAAATTGTTTGACACAAACGTTGACTGAACCATGAACCAAATACCAGCAAGTTAATAAAAACAGTTCTCCCACGGAGGGTTAAATCTCTATATTTGGAAAAAATCTAACACTTTCTCCAGTTTGGGAAGCCTTAATTGGCTATTTAACTCATCACAATTGGTCCCAAAATAAACACCACATATCTTAGCTGAGTCTACTACAGTCAGTCCCACCTGCTCGAGACCACTATTGTCCCCTCTTCCAATCGGAAGAACAGTACTTTTAACAAAATTGAGCCTGGCCCCAGAGGCCTTCTCATAGCGCTTCGACACGCTCACTAATCCATTCATGGATTTTTTGTCAGAAACCATGACAGTAGTATCATCGGCAAATGCCGAAACTTTTGCGTATTTGGCATATCCTGGTATTTTAATACCCTTAATTTCAGTATTTGCACGAACATCCGCTATAAATGGCTCCAGTGTCATAACATACAATAATGGTGAAATTGCACAACCTTGTCTTACACCACGTGACAAAGTGAAACAATCTGTTAAAAAACCATTAACAATAATTTTGCTCGATATGCCATTGTATAACATGTGAATCCATTTACAGAATCCAGGGCCGAACCCTTACTTTTGTAAGCAGTGAAACATAAATCTCCAATCAACTCTATCAAAAGCCTTCTCTTGATCTACGTTCACAAAATATGCCTGTAAATCATTCTAGACAACATAGTCGTAAGTATTACGTAACAAATGAAGATTGTCAAAAATATTGCGGCCAGGTATGCCGCATGTTTGATCCTGGCCCACTATATGTTCGACAACTCCTTTCAGCCTATATTGCAAAGAGAGTTTGACACAATTTTGTAGTCTGCATTTAATAAGCTTATTGGCCTCCAATTTTTGATGTGCTCACAATTCGCTGGGTCTTTACATAATAAAGTAATAAAGCCAACACGTTGAGATGGACACAATAAATTTTCACTAAAACATTTGTTGATTACTTTCACAAAGGCTTCCCCGATAAGGGACCAAAACTGTAGATAAAATTCGGCAGGCAATCCGTCCGCTCCAGGCGATTTGTAAGATGGCATGCCTTTTAGTGCCTCATAACATTCTTGAATAGTTAAAACACCCTCACAACTATCACTTAGCTCTTCAGATAAAGGCGGCAAATTCTGCAAAAAGTCATTTTGTACATCCTCATCTGTCTCTTGCGCAGTATACAGCTTTTCATCAAAAGTTCTTACACACTCTGATATTGAATGTTGATCACTGCGAACAACCCCAGCTTTATCGTTACACACTAGTGTCTTAATTAATTTTATCTTGCCACGATCTTTTTCCCTCCTCAAAAAATATCTCGTGGGCTTTTCGGATTGTTCCAATTGTACAGCCTTAGATCTAATCATAGCACCCCGTGAACTTTCCTTCTGCATAGAATTAAGTGATGCCTTCACAGAAGCAATTTCATCCTTATTCCCCCGCCCCCCGCCCCCATCCCCGGATCCGCTTGCAGCAACTGTAATTCTAAACTCAAATCATGTAATTTCTGCCTCTTCATCTTAGCTCTTTGGCAAGAAATGTTCCGTATTACCCCCTTGGCCTCTGCCTTGAAGGTCCCATTTTTCAGTCAAAGTTAAAACATTGCCACCGTCAAATACATTTTTATACACATTTTCAACACTTCCCTTAACTTCGTCATCGGACAGATAAGAAACATTACATTTCCAATATCCCGGTCCCATGCAAATAACATCATCAAATTTAATATCCATAAAAGCACACGAATGGTCAGAGAAAGACACATGGCTCACGCCACAACCCTCTACACTATTACTGAAAACATTACTGATATAAAAACGATCAAGCCTGGTGGAGATGTCCCCACGTGACCATGTATACATCTTCGTATCGGGGTACTTTGAACGAAATTTGTCACACAAATCATAACCGCTCCTCAAAGTTTGCATTTCAGACTTACCCTCCGAGCCTTTCATGTTGTTACCACCCAATTTATCAAGAGTAATATTTTCAACAAAATTAAAATCACCACCAAGAATTATGGGGTCACTCCCAGCCAAGATACACAGCAAAAAAAGCTTCAGTACTGAAAAAGAGCTGTGGTAGAAAAGTACCGAAACAGTGCTGTTTAATATATGCACTGAAACAGTACTGCTACTCAACAGCATATTTTAATCACCAAAACAGTACTGTCACTTTTAAGCACTGAAAAAGTGCTGTCACTTATAAGCACTGAAAATGTGCTCTCACTTTTAAGCACTGAAAATGTGCTGTCACTTCTAAGCACTGAAAAAGTGCTGTCACTTTTCAGCACTGAAAAAGTGCTGTAACTTCTAAGCACTGAAAAAGTGCTGTCAATTTTAAGCACTGAAAAAGTGCTGTCAATTTTAAGCACTGAAAAAGTACTGTCAATTGTGAGCACTGAAAAAGTACTGTCACTTCCAAGCACTGAAACAGTGCGATCACTCTGACAATACCTTGATGCATTATGGGCAGTAGGCCTACACGATATTTCCATTTTTTTCTTTCATTGTATTTTTCCAATCTGGGCAAAGCCTCATATAGTAATTTAGCAGAGATTCATTCCAAAACAGAATAGAATGTTTATTTGCCAATCGGGCAGGGCGCATACAATTACACCCCCCCCCCCCCCAACTATGATTGTTCAGCCCATCACCACAAAGTCCACCCCTGGGCTTGGTTCTATTCCCATCTCCTTCCCAACTACACACCCTGAAGGCCGATAGAGCACATCCCGCTACCCCACTCGGCCAAACCGCCGGAATGAGTGAAAGATGGCCCAGTCTAGATCCCTACCCGACTATGAAGAACATATATAGGGAGTCCAGCACAAAACAGCAATGGACCAAATGGCAAGGCAACCTAAACATGAATTGCAGGCAAGCACCTAAAAGGTGCGTGGACCCCTCAGCCTGTTTTTTTTTAGTCAAGTAGGATCAGGGCTGCATCTAGAGCCAATTTAGTTTCGGAAAACATATGGGCGCCCAAAACTCAAATGAAACAAAAAAAATGAAAGTGGTGTTGTTGTTCAATTTGAAAGGATTTCTGAAGGAAATACTCCTAGAAAAGCTTCTGGGAGCCTCAATATCGATCTGATTGCATAGCTGTGTATTGAATTTCATGGTAATAAACCTCTGTTTTGTGATTGATCACAGGCTCTTTGCGCCGAAATTCACTTAAAAAAATTGGACCCTCAATAATGAATTAAGAAAAGGAACTGGGAGTTTGTGATCGGAACCTGCAAAAAATCCTTGTATACCGTACATAACAGACTTCGGTTTCACGTGAGTGGTGTGCTGGGATTACAGCATGCAAGAAAGTGTAGCTCTATCAGTGGCAATTTATGCATTGCACAAGTGTGATAACAAGTAAACACACTGATTGACACAGGCCCACCAAAGACAACCACAAAGTTTGTGGTACTTCTATATGGGGAATACATTCAGAATACAAAGAAAGTATTAGAATTGTGGTCGATTGTGGTCAAGGCACTTTGTCTTCTGTGAGGAACTGAGGAATACAATCATTGCGGTTCGATTTGTATTCAGAAAATCACTGAAGAATTCATACAAAGATTGTGGTTTGATTATGAATGTTATTCATTCAATAACCTTCATAATCAAACCACAATCTTTGTATTCCAGATGACGTCATACAATCATCTCGGCGCCAAAATTAGATAGCAGACGGTCGAACCCAAACTGGTCTGGTGTGCAGACAGAGTTCCATGCAAATGTTGATTGCATGAGATTACAAATTGTTTTCCTTGCAACTTAAAATCTGTTGACAGGTATGGATATTTGCTCATTTGTTTCAAGTGTCAAACATCCAAACTTGAATGTTTTTGCTGTACACATTTGGGTTTGTAAATTTCTGCTTGCGTAACAACCACAACATTACCGCGGGTCCAATTTCCGTTTTTTTCAACAACAAATTTTCGTTGATCATCCAAGATAACAGGAAATGTGTGAGCTAGCATGATCTTTATAAACATGAAATACTTTTAAAGCTATACGAAATTCATAAAGAAGTGATGTATTCATAGAATACAAGAGACTTTCTGACTACTTCGTGGTCGTTGTTGTTGTTGGAATGGCTTCCTGTCACTATAGTATACTCTGTCTCACATTACGATGGTATGGGATTTTCTGCAATATCGGAGCCAGTCCTTCTTAGAGAGGTGAAATTCCCCACACTATCTATATGTAATTTTTGCATTTTTATTCTGAAATTTGAAGAAAATCTATTCAGAATCAAAACAAATCTCCAATACCTCAATGCCAACGTCACTGTGCTTTGAAAATAACCTGCGAGGTATTGGAGATTTTCTTTGATTCTGAACAGTTTTCTCTCAAATTTCAGAATAAAAATGCACAAATTACATACAGATAGTGTGGGAAAATAATGTCGCGTTGTAATGTGAGACAGTAGATCTGTTACATGTACTGCACTGCAGGGAGAGAGGCAGAAAAAAACTATACATCCAGCAAAGATACAATTTCTTCAAATCACTAAATGGTATGGATTATCTAAAACCCAGTTAAAGTTGATAGGTTATTGAGATCAGTATTTTTTCTTACAGAACTTGATGCTGGTATAGACCAGTATATTGTGATTGTAGATTTACACTATCTTCAAAACTATTTTTAAAAAGCTCATTTAATTGGCCTATTTCTCACAAAAATTGCATTTGTTCGATCTTTTGTGACAAAATTACTGTCTGTCCCAGCTAATATATTCCGAGATGTTTTCGGCGATATTTCGGAGACAATTTATCGTACAGCATTGAAACTTCACACAGTATATCAACTAAGAAATACTAATTTTTTCCCCATATTTCTTTAAAATCTGTTGGGAATTGACGAAAATCACCAATACCTACCATGTTATTTTAGGTCTACGATAACGTTGATCTGCCGATGTCATAACATGCAGGCTTGCCGTCATGACGTCAAAAAATAACCTATCTCCCATGTAATTCTTGTTTTCGCGATTTGTTGAGAACTACTGGAATGATTTTCTTGATACTTTGGAATAAACTTGGTACTTTTTAGTTTATCTCCTGTGTGAATTTCAATATCCTCCAATCAATTGTCTCCGAAATATCGTCGAAAACGTCTCGGATATATTATCTGGGACAGACAGTAAGCATAAACCTTATAATGTATACAAAGAAATAGTTAATAAACTTAATCAAACAATTTGACCATTGAGTGAGTGTGATTTAACTTGCTTAATTTCAACAATCTTTTAAGTCATATCATGACATTTGGTTGGCTGGTTGTTTGAAATTTAACGTCACACCTAACCTTATTGGTCACATGGCGACGATGATCCAAACATACCCTAGCAAAACCCTAACCCTAACAAAAACCTAACCAAAACTACAAAAAAATTTGATCATGACATTTGGGTCCTATTACTTTTCACTTCTTGTGCATAAATCCTGTACATCAGATGCCATACTGGTTGCTCACAAGACCCCGCTCACAATTATCATTGATTTAGTTTATTTCAAATACTGTTCTTCAATCTTAATTCTCCCAAACAATTTCTCAGCGTATGTGAGAGGAAAATATTAATAATCTAGTTCATATCTGAAATAAATTCTCAATTGTGTGCTTAAAAATTGTTACTGCATGCATACCTTGATGATGATTTGCCCTGTAGGCTATATACATCAGTTGCATGGTATTGTATTCAGTGATTGTATTCGAAATACATGATTCCATTAGTATTCGAATACAATCATGCAATTAGTCCATCGATCTCAATTGTGGTTCTGCATTGTGGTTCAACCGCTAAAAAACCTTCGAATACAGATCTAATTTAAATATTTCGGCGCATATACACACAGTCGGAATACAATCGGTGTTCGAAGACATTCCGAATACAATGAATCCCAAAAGTCTAACATGAGAACAAATCAGAACATTGTGTTCACAATCCATTATGACCACAAAACTACCATAAAACTACCATAAAACTACCACAAAACAATATTACATTCGGAAGACAAATATAATGTATTCGTCTTTGGTAAGGGGCACCCTTATCATTATTTGGGGGGGGGGGGGGGCATAAGCTCCAGGTATGCAAACTGGTTCAAAATTGCCCAGAGTCAGGCTAAAAATGGGTTCTCCTAATCACTCGTTTTAAATAATTTCCAAGGTACAGTAACATGTTTGGTGACAAAAATTGAAGCATTATGTTGTACCAGTTGAATGTGTGGACACAAATATGGTTCATGCAAAAGTTTTAGGATAAATCATATGATGTAGAATAGAATGATTTAATAGCAAAATTAAAGAAAAATGTTGTCCTTCATTGAATGAGAATCTTGAATGGACCAGGCTTTCCTGTATCAGGGAACCTTTAAAATTCACACTGAAACATGCAACCAAGGGTTCCCGATGGGCATAGATAACAGTGCAAAAGCTAAGCCATCAATAAATAATAACAAAAAAATGAATTAAAAATTATGAAATCATCACAGCCATCTGAAAATCTAATCATTTCATCAGTCAACATTCAGGAAGCTCTCGCCAAAGTTTTGTCAGGCCCGACTTGATAGATCTGCAGATATTCAGCGGACAAGAGCATGTTGATGGGCATCTAGATAACAGTGCAAAAGCTGAGCCATCAATAAATAATAAAAAAAAATAAAAAAATCATGAAATCATCATAGCCATCTGTAAATCTAATCATTTCCTCAGTCAACATTCAGGAAGCTCTCACCAAAGTTTGGTCAGGCTCGACTTCATAGATCTGCAGATATTCAGCGGACAAGAACATGTTGACGGACGGACGGACGGACAGACGTACGTACATGGCAACGACAAGACCCCGCAGCCCTATGGGCTGAGGGGTAAAAATGACAACGGACAAAATGGCAATTGTATATGTTTACACTTCAGTCTCCACATTTCAGGCCCAAAAAAGAATTTCGTTCATCATTTGTTAGTGACTTACGTATACTCCGGGGTTTTTTAAGTGTCGTTTTTGAAGCATTTTGCCTAAAATGAGTGACAGTACTAAAATTGAACACTGCTGGATATGAGTGTTTTTCCTGTGTTTTCCTACTGATGACCACTTCTTTAACCCAGAAACTCTGGCTGTGATAGGTAAATTTAGGGTAAGGGGGCGTGGCATTCCTATCACAGCCCAGATCGAGGGTGGGTTAAATTTTGGAGAAAAAAATTCGTGTCGCGAAGAGCAACTTTTCGCTGACGAAAATAACGAAACGGGAGAGAAAAAATATGCCAATTTGATATAGTTTGACCGACCTGAGCTTCTTTCACCATGTACCATCTCTTTTGACTGTTTGGGACTCCAGAAAATTAGTGACGACGAAGAAAACACAATAAACGCTCGATTTCGATGTTTACCGCCATTTCTTCAGATTGCAGCTCAACGAGACTTGGCCGCGCGCGCGCACTAGTATCGTGACCTTTCTGATCTGACTATGGTGAAATGGACGAGTCACGTGGTCAGAAAGGTCAATCGCGTTGATAATCTCGTTCTCTCAACGAGACTGAAAATGGCGGCAACTTGACGAGTTAGATGACAAAATTAGAGTTTGGAAGAAGATTTCGTCTAACAGAATGAGTCATTAGTTGATTATCAAAGTTCTGGAGATGCCAAATCATATTATTTATTCGATAAAATGCTTTTCGTGCCTTTGTCTCAATTCCCCACGCCGTGTGCAGTTGAAGATCTCGAGCGACTGACGTCTTATTTATTTTTTCCTTTTCGGTCTGTATATGTGATTCGGGCTAAAGGGGTCAGCAACAACAATAAAAAAAAAAAAAAATAGACCCCTTAGCCGATGTTTTCGGGCTAACCACTTCTTTTGTGTCGAACCTTTCCGCAATTTCCATTAACTCGCCTAGCGCGCCCCTACAAAGTAGTTGCGGCGCGATGAAAAATTTAAGTGAACAGCATTTGGGGGAAAACGATGGTTTTTCTGCTGTAAATATCTGAATATGGGAATATAAGGAGGAAATTCAGGGGCGGGCGGTAATGATAACGAACAACAAACACAGGTAACTCAGGTACCTGGCTCAGGGGCGGGCGGTAATGATAACGAACAACAAACACATAACTCAGGTACCTGGCTCAGGGGCGGGCGGTAATGATAACGAACAACAAACACAGGTAACTCAGGTACCTGGCTGAATGGATAGTAATAGTAAATGCTTATG
The DNA here is from genome assembly GCA_036873755.1 of Hanleya hanleyi. Classification (NCBI taxonomy): domain Eukaryota; kingdom Metazoa; phylum Mollusca; class Polyplacophora; order Lepidopleurida; family Hanleyidae; genus Hanleya; species Hanleya hanleyi. The sequence goes on from JAVTVY010020087.1 coordinate 58,141, forward strand.
AGGCCCGGACTCAAATTAACAAAAGTAATTGGATCCCCTATCCGGTGTTTACGAGCTACAAACAGGCAGCTTGGCCGTTTAGTCAAAATACCTGACTGGTCAAACTGGGAGCCCACTTTTACATGTACCTTAAATTGACTAAAAATATTTCCAGACAAGACTGGCTGATGTCATGATGAATGTAGGGGTTAATACAGGCCAGGTACATGTATCTCTTTCAAAAGCACATATTTCAGATATGCTCATACCTAAAATTTCTCAGTCTCAAGTTTGTTACCAACTGGCGGATCTCATTCTGAAGAAACGAACACAAGGCCTGCTTCAAGAGAAATACATATATATTGAATATAAACAAATATGATATGTAGATAAACTACATAGCATCGTTAAGCTGTGACTTGCTCACATCTAAGACTCTATATACACAACAGACACTCAAGACGCCTTACCAGTGAGATGACTTGTTTGACAATTTCACTCTGACATAACATTGTGTGCAGGAGGATACTGAAAGATTCAAATCACAATGTAAGGTGTGTTTTAAGAAGTGGCTTTGAACATGTACAATATACCATCCAGAGTGGCTAAACATACTCCAGGAAAATTTGAAAGTAATTAGCTACATGCAATATACCCCTGTTTACACGCAATAACGATACTTATTACACCTCATGTAGTAATATGTTTGCTCGGTGATTCGTCAATTCCATAATGTGGGCACAGCTATTTGCTTGCTTGAAATGGGTCAATTTCATATTACAGGCAAGACATGCAACAGAATGACTTGAGTTAAAAAAACATTCCGAATAACACTGAAAAGAACTCGCCCTCCGTGTGAAATATCGAAGTTGAGTGTTTGGGTATGAAAGCAGAAGCTGTTGAATCAGCTTTTTCAGCAAAAAAACACTGAAATCAATATTGAGAATATCGATCAGCTTGCACTGGTTTAAAAAAAAACAGAATTCAAATCTTTTCAGGGGTATGTTTTATGCCCAAACATATCAGTGTAACAAAACTGAGTTATAACATGTAGATTGCCAAATATGAGATAATCGACTGAAAATTATTACCCACACTGACTGACGAGATAAATAGTTTGCATTTGTTCCCTCAAACAAACATAATAACACAGTCGGTCTCTGATTTCATGATGCGAGAGAGTTTTAGCCCTCCTACTATTTTAAAGAATGAAGCACCGACTCTTATAATCCCTAACACATTGAAACAAAGTCTACTATAGCCGATCTGAGATTGATAATGCATGTAGACCTGGCCCTCTTCAGGTGTAAAACAGCCTCCACATTGAAAATATACACCAATTAGCGACCATCTATACTTGCTCGCTGCAGGTGATGTATACCAATTAAGTTTCACATTTAACAGATGACATAAGGAACTATAGAGGTTCCGCTTTGACCCTTGTGTTGCCGCTCTGCCATGAAGCCTAGATGCTGGTTGTTTTTTTTAAGCAAAAACATATGTCTCCCCAAACCTCCAACCCCCTTGCCTTGAGTGGGCACATTATTTAAGGGTAAGTGCTATAAAATGAATGTAACAATAAGTATCCTAAACAAAGTTGCACATCTGAAAATATTAATTGTGAAGAGGCGATTTTCATTGTTGCAGTAGCCCAATGAGGAGGCGGGATTTATATGGCAATGGGTGGATTTCCGATACATACAGCGCCCAATAAATGAAATAAATGTAATTGTGAAGCACCAATCACACGGACGAATGCACACACAAAAACTTAACCAGATGAGGGGGCTATCCCAATGAAGCTTCCATCCAAGTTTGGTACAATTTCGTCCAGTTCTCCAGATATAATGCAGACAAGGTCTGTATCTACATGTACAAGTAGATGGACGGACGGACAGACAGACAATAGACACGAATGAACACACACACACACACACACACACACCAAAACCTAATCAAATGACGGGGCTATTACAATCAATCTTGCATCCAAGTTTGGTGAAATTGCGTCCAGTAGTTCTGCAAACATGGCAGTGTGACTAACGTTACTGGACCTACGAAATAGGGTTTGAGATAATTTAAGTGTGTACTCGAGAGATGACTTGGGGGCCATGAGAGAATTTATATAGCGTGTTCATAAGCTCAGAACATGTGGAACTGAGGTCCTAATGCACGTTCATGCCAAAAATCAAGGTTCTAATGTCAACGGTTCTCCTTATTTTGCCGACGAAAGGATTCGTATGGACTCACTGACTCATTACCGGACAATTTGCGATCTGTAGCCTACTTCATAGGAATATCTTGCTGACAAGGCCTGTATATACATGTACAAGTAGACGGACGGACGGTCACCAGACACGAACGAACGCACGCACACACAGTGACACCAAAACCTAATCAGATCAGGAGGCTATCCCAGTGAAGCTTCCACCAAATTTTGGTGAACTTCTGTCCAGTAGTTATCCAGATATCTTGCAGACACGGTCTGTATACATGTACAAGTAGATAGACGGACGGACAGACACCGGACACGGACGAATGCACGCACACATACCAAAACCTAATCAGATGAGAGGGCTATCCGTGTTAAGCTTCCATCCAAGTTTGGTGAAATTTCACCATTAGTTCTCAAGATATCTTGCAGACAAGGAAAGGGGACGAACAGGCTCACAGACTCACAGACACACAGACTCACAGACAGACAGCACAAACACTAGGTTCCTCCCAATATAGTTGGGGGAGACATAATAATACAAGTGATTTCTGTATGAATTGAACTGGTCGCCAAGGTTTCCGCCTAATCCGGTCCCGATTCAAGGTCGCAACGTTATCCGACAAAAAGGTTTTTTTTGTAATTCATTTCAAGTCTTTATGTATCGATGATGCATACTAATTTCCATACTGAACATTGAATGGTATCAGAGATATGGATCATTAATTATTGTACATAAATTAAAGATGGTGGCCAAGGTTTTCACTTCGGTTCTGATTCAATAGGCTTCTAGGTCATGGATAGAGAAATAACCATTCTTGAGATATATTGGTAACAGGAACTGTCTTATGGAACAGCTGAATACATGGCATCAGAGATATGTAATAATTATGCATTAATAAAAGATGGCCACCAAGGTTTCTGCTCAATCAGAAAATAATCGTTTGTTAATTCATAATATACGGTGTATACCAACTTTCATATTGAACAGTTGAATGGCAGACAGACAGACATTTTGCATGAATTAAAGGTGAACTGCAGAGCTTTTAATTTTATCTAAATGTTGCTTATATATACATCTTGTGTTATGTGACATAACTTTTATATGTTTTTGGGGCAAAAGGTCAGTTCCGGTCACGTGAACGGAAGCGGAAGTGACCTCACAGAGGTCATATGCAAATTATTGAGGTCAGCAGGTGTCCAAAACCCGGCTGTAAGATGGGACCTGGATGTAAAACCACAGTACCCGGATGGAAGACGGAGGAACGACGGGAAAAACCCACTTGGGAAACCCGGATGTTGACAAGATCCCGGATGTAAAATCCACAGCCCACACACACACACACACATACACACACACACACATGCAGCTCAGTCGTACACCAGTACACCAGTCTCGATCCACGACTGGGTAGAGTGTGCTAAAAATAGATCACCAGCACTATAAAAGGGAAGCGGCCCGGCCGTTTCATCAGACACTCTGTCAACCACCAAGATGTTCACTTGTACTACGTGCTCGAAATCATTCACTCGTCTGCATGACTTGCGCCGCCATGAAGGTACCAAGCACGAAGGAACCGCCCGGTATAGCTGTACGATATGTACACTGTCGTTTCACACGTGCACGCCATGAAGTACCCAAGCGTCCATGCGAAGAATGTGGTCGGCTTTTCAAACTGACCAGTCAGTTGCTGCGACACCAACGCACACGACACCCTGTTCTGCAGCCACGTTTGCTGGTAGAGAAGCCCGTAGGCACCAGTATCGAGACAGAGGGAACTCCCACCCAACGCATGAGGGCCGATGATGATGATGTCGCCCTAATTCAACAGTCAAATTCCGTCGACAAGACATTGAGCCAGATTTTGTATGACGTAGAGGGCAAAGTACACTTCGCGGACGAACCCATAAATGTTCCTAGCGATCTGTTACACGACGATCATCCAGTGAGTGACATCTATCGGCGCCATTGGCCCATGATCCGGCACTGCTTTCCACCGTCATCGCCCTATTCAAGATATCTACAATTTCCGACTGACCGACCTCGCCCATCTACGCAGCTACGTGAAAGCCATCTTCAACGATCAAACTACGGCCTTCAAGTTGAATCTGGCGTTTGGTTATGAGCTACAGCATAAGGAGACAGACCAAGTCCGATACTTTTACACGAGCAGTAGCATCCAGGTATTTGACCAACCCGTTACCATCACGGATAAGACGTCGCTAGAGACGATGCTGGAGAAACTGGACACCGTAGATCCCTTGGAATGGGCCCAACAACAACGCCCCAACACCCAGTGGGTCGTAGAGAGGATGACCAATGTCACGTTTTTCGGCACCAAGCTGACCGACTACACCATAGGCTGAATGCTTCACCCATGCACTGATGAAAACCATAACATGCCATACATACTCTATGTGTCTATACACTGATCGTTGACGGCGGCAACGCTAGGTGGTGGTGCTGTGACGATAATAAAACGTGTATTACGCAATGTGCCTGTTGGTGTTGATGTCTCTTGGTTGTGTTTATATTGAATGGATCTGAGCATATTGATGCAATGAGAGGAAGTTTTCGGAGAGAACGTAATTCGACATGGTGCACGATTGGACTCAAACACAAACACACACGCAATGTGACTCATGAAAAACCTGGATGCAAGCTGCAGACCCGGATGTAAAACCACAGTACCCGGATGGAAGACAGAGGAACGACGGGAAAACCTCACTTGGAAACCCGGATGTTGACAAGATCCCGGCTGTAAAATCCACTGCCCCCCCCACACACACACGCGCGCGCAATGCGGCTCAGTCGTACACCAGTACATCTCGGTCTTCGACTTGGGGTAGTTGAGCTGAGTGTGCTAAAAATAGATCACCAGCTAGCGTGCTATAAAAGGAAAGCGGCCTGGCCGTTTCATCAGACACTCTGTCAACCACCAAGATGTTCACTTGCACAACTTGCCAGAAGCAGTTTACTTGTCTAGACAATTTATGTCGCCATGACACGGCCACCCACGACGACGGACTGTATACTTGTATAACCTGCGCACGGTCATTTAATCGGGAAGATGCTTTACTGCGCCATGAACATTCAATTCCTGGGCCACCCAAGCGTCCATGCGAGGATTGTGGTCGGCTTTTCAAACTGACCAGTCAGTTGCTGCGACACCAACGTTTGATTCATGCCCCGGTACCATGGCATGAGCGACAACTTCCTACTGAAGAGGAGCCGCGGAAGGTCAGACCCAGTGAAGATAAGCCCGGGGAGATGAACACCACTGGTGATGCGATGAAGCAGAGCCCACCTATACCCACAGTTCAGAAGAGCCTGGATATCCAGGAGGACCCCAGCGTTACGGTTTCGAGTCATACGCCTGACAACATCGAACATTTTCTGGGCGATCTCTTACAGGACAACCATCCAGTGAGTGACATCGATCGGCGCCATTGGTCCATGACACGGCACTGTTTCCACCCTCATGGCCCTATTCAAGATATTTACAATTTCCCACTGACCAACCGCACCCGTCTACGCAGCTACGTGGAAGCCATCTTCAAAGATCAAACTACGGCCTTCAAATTGAATGTCGCTTTCGGGTACATCTTACATCACAAAAAGACGGACCAGTTACCCACGTGGATGCCTTGAGATGGGCACATCGTCAACGCCCCAACATACAATGGGTGGTAGAGAGGGTAACCAATGTCACGTTTTTCCTTACCAAGCTGACCGACCACCGCCATCGGTTGAATGCGTCACCCGTGCACTGATGAATACCAGAACATGCCGCACATACTCTCTATGTCTACATGCTGATCGTTGACTTGAGCTCAGTAAACACTTGTACCTAATGTGACGGTGCGTTAAATAATAAAACATGGTGTTTGATATTTCAATTTGTTTTGCTGTGAACATACTAAACATACCCAGGGCGGCTCCCCCAGCCTGGGTATGATGTACCCAGGGCGGCTCCCCCAGCTTGGGTATGATGTAACATTGGGGATAATAAACTATATAAACATTGCTGAACTTGTTGTTATTCACGACAACCGCTATCCGATTGTATAATACAGAACATATATGGTACAATACAGGAAACATATGGTATAATACAGCACAGATTTGGTATAATACAGGACATACTGTATAATACAGCACAGATTTGGTATAGTACAGAACATATATTGCATAATACAGGACAAATATGGTACAATACAGGACATATTTGCTATAATACAAGACATATATTGTATAACACGGGACTGATATTGCATAATACAGCACACATATTGCATAATACAGCACAGATATGGTGTAATTCAGGACAGATATGGTATAATACAGCACAGATATGGTATAATAGAGGGCAAATATTGTATAATACAGCACAGATTTGGTATAATACAGGCCATATACTGTATAATACGCATGACAGATATGGATGGTCCATCTCTACACCAAATTACAAGCGTCTAGTCCGTCATTCATAATCCAGCCGTCATCCATTAGAGAATATCCGCGTCCATAATCCAAAGACCTATTCCATTTTCCACATAACAGTATTAGCACCAAATTCAAAAAGAATTTTGCACTGCCCCAAAATGCCCACTTTCGCTACTACTCGTACTGATGACGTCACCAATGACGTCACATATGCTGTGGACATCCCTTAAAATCGTGGTCTCCACCCCGAAGGTTACAAAATGACACCCCACAGGACGCATTCGGACCAAGGATGATCCATCTCTACACCAAATACCTTCCTTCACTACCCCAAAATTTCCACTTTCGCTACTATTCGTATTGATGACGTCACCGATGACGTCAAAGATGCTGTGAACATTCCTCAAATCGGGGTCTACACCCCGAGAGCTACAAAATGACATCTCCCAGGACGCATTCGGACCAAGGATGGTCCATCTCTACCCCAAACCGCGCTGCGGTGGTCTAATGGTTAGAGCGTCGGCCTCGTAAGTGGTAGGTACTGGGTTCGATCCCAGGCCGGGTCATACCTAAGACTTGAAAAATGGAACTTGTTGCTCTCTCGCTTACGCTCAGCATTAAGAGGATAGAACAAGGACTGTTTCGCTCGGTGTCAGTATAATGTGACTGAGTGGGGTGTCATGTCTGCCTACGGCATGATATTTCAATGGGACAGCACTATAAAATGGCAGCATTAGAGTGTTACAAGTAGGTACCCCTGCCCCTCCCCCTCCCCTCCCTTCCCTTCCCCGTCGTGATATAGCTGAAAAAATGTTGAAAGCGACGTTAAACACTATTCACTCACTCACTCACTCTCTACCCCAAATACCTTCCTTTCCTGCGCCAAAATGCCCACTTTCGCTACTACTTCTACTAATGACGTCACCGATGACGTGAACATCCTCAAATCGGGATGTACACCCCGAGAGCTACAAGATAACACCTCCCACGACACAATCGGACCAAGGATGGTCCATCTCGACCCCAAATACCTTCCTGTACTGCCCCAAAATGGCCACTTTACGTACTACAACCAACTGCGCATGCGCAGATTGACGCGACTTGCACTTAAAAACACGCTATTCTGACTCTACCCCACACAAGCTTCACTTTGACACCTCCCACAAACCATTTGAACCCATAGTGGTCCATCTCTACCCCAAACACACACCCACATACCCCCCCCCAACATGCCTGCTTTCTATACTACGGCCAGACTGCGCATGCGCAGACTATTGCACACGGACGAACCATTAGTCGATACATTACAAACTCTACGGGAGCTTCAAAATAAGACCTCATACGACACCATAGGATCATAAGGGGCTCACCTAGACCCCAAAACGTTCACCCCGTATGGGCCTATACCTCCATAGCCATGCAGCATAGGCCTATGGGCCTACCCAGGCCTCGGTGAACTTTTTCCAAAAATTTCACCGCTTCGCTCCGGGACCCCTCCCATCGTGTTCTAAATCACGAGACGTGATAAACAAGACCAAACAACACAAATCACAATGAACGTGTGTGAATTTCCCAGGTTGAACATATACCCCCATATAACCAGTATGGGACTATATGGGCTATATGGTACTTTTCCAAAAATTTCACCTTTTCGCTCCGGGACCCTTCCCATCGTGTTCTAAATGACGAGACAAGAAAAACAAGACCACACAACCCATATCACAATGAACTTGTGTGAATTTCCCAGGAATTTCCCATATAGCCAGCATATCCCTTACCGAAATAATATTCTTCTGGCACACTGGTTGCGGCAAGCTTGCCGCAAACTTTCTGGCAACCTCACCGCACACAGTGTGCCGGAGAGTTTGCAGCAACCTTGCCGCAACAGAGTTTTTCACATGCAAATGAGCTTTCCGGCACACTATACAGATTGAGGCAAGCTGGCCGCAAACTGCTTATGTATTCCGGCAGCCTTCTGGCACACTCTTCCGGCACACTCTTCCGGCAACCTCACTGCGCACTCTTCCGGCAACCTTATCGCACACTCTTCTGGCAACCTCACCGCATACTCTTCCAGCAACCTCACCGCGCACTCTTCCGGCAACCTCACCGCACACTCTTCCGGCAACCTCACTGCGCACTCTTCCGGCAGCCTTCCGGCGCACTCTTCCAATAACTTCTGGGCTTATCAATATTTTCATGGTAGTGGTCAGAATGACATCATCCTGACCTCCACATGAATGGTACAAATCACTCCACTCAAACTGTTGTACATAAGATCTGGCATGCAATGAAATCTAAACAGACAATGAATGAATGAAAGAACACAATGATCAACATGGCAGAGAAAACTACAAATTGTCTACAAAATTACTGGACTGGCCTAAACCATAATCAAACTGCATTCAAACAGACTTACCACACAAATCTGTATCATGTATGACCAGGAAATAGTATAAATTATGCAGGCCTAAGTTAGCAGGAACAACTCCTCATGGTTGCAAACATATTCTCCCACCATTCTCACCAACTGCCAGATTTGAAAGTCCTGAACCGAATTACATATGTATTCATGTGCACCAAAAGTAGTCCAATGATGGGAAAGGTTAGTAGTAGGTACATTAGAATCCTACAATGAAGTTTTGTCTCGGAATTAATTGTTCATTCTGAGAACATTCCCCTAATAACTATAACTTCAACTATGTGGTAGAGTGTGGTACACTAATTTTGTATAGTTCCTTCTGTGATGTATTCCTACACTGGTACAGTTTGGATAGCTTCCTATCCAATTTCCTATCCAGATTGAAAATTAGGGGTCAAAAGTTAACTGGGTTAACTAATAACAGCTGGCAAATCTTCAGTGCAGCCCATTCCATACAAAGTGTGCCGGTAGCGGCATACTCAGATTCCGGCACACTCTCGGCGCACTGTGCGCCGCTAGCGGCCCATAGTTTGGCTCTGGCACACTGTCGCGCACTGTGCGCCGCTAGCGGCACACTTTTATCTTCTTCTGGCGCACTCTCCGCATACTGTTTGGCAGTACCGGCACACTGTGGAATCACCAATTGAGACTGCCGCTAGCGGCATACTCTCCTCAACAGTTCTGGCACACTGATCAGGTTGCGGCCAGCTTGCCGCAAACTTGCGGCAACCTTGCCGCAACCTGCAGATTTTGGTAAGGGATAGGCCTATATACAGGCCTACCCAGTACTTTTCCCAAAAATTTCACCAATTCGCTCCGGGACCCTTCCCATCGTGTTCTAAATGACGAGACGTGAAAAACAAATCCAAGCAACCCATATCACAATGAACGTGTGTGAATTTCCCAGGTTGAACCTATACCCCCATATAGCCAGCCTATAGGCCTATATACAGACCTCGGTGACTTTTCCAAAAAATGTCACCGATTCGCTCCGGGACCCCTCCCATTGTATTTTTCTCGGCGAGACGAGAAAAACGAGACCCCACAAGCCATAGTAAAGCCCACGAAAAAATTTGATCACCCCTACCCCCATATAGCCAGTATGAACCTATATACAGACCTCGGTGACTTTCCCCAAAAAATTCACCGATTCGCTCCGGGACCCTTCCCATTGTCATTTTCTTGGCAAAACGAGACTCCCCAAGCCATAGTAAAGCCCACGAAAAAAAATTGACCATCCCCATACCCAATACAGGCATTTTCCCTTATATTGTATAATACAGACCCCTATTTTGATATACAACTGACTTTTATATATACAACTGACTTTACCCCCTTCCCCCACTTCTCTTCTTCATTAATTGTATTGTATGATATGGATGTTTTCTCGTCTGGAATAAAATATTATTATTATTATTATTATTGTAGGGGTAAAGTCCGTGTTCCGCTTTTTATAGTTTCGGGAAAAAATCCTAATTTTACATGCACCCACCCCATTGACTTGATAGGCAGGCCCCGATAAGCCCGGGGACCGATATTAGCCCTTTTGGCTGGGGTTGATAGGGGTTTTCCCCTATTTTAGGGGTAAAGTCCGTGTTCCGCTTTTTATAGTTTCGGGAAAAAATCCTAATTTTACATGCACCCACCCCATTGACTTGATAGGCAGGTCCCGATAAGCCCGGGGACCGATATTAGCCCTTTTGGCTAGGGTTGATAGGGGTTTTCCCCTATTTTAGGGGTAAAGTCCGTGTTCCGCTTTTTATAGTTTCGGGAACAAATCCTAATTTTACATGCACCCACCCCATTGATTTGATAGGCAGGCCCCGATAAGCCCGGGGACCGATATTAGCCCTTTTGGCTAGGGTTGATAGGGGTTTTCCCCTATTTTAGGGGTAAAGTCCGTGTTCCGCTTTTTATAGTTTCGGGGACAAATCCTAATTTTACATACACCCACCCATGACTGGATGCCCCTTCACGAATGCTTCACTTTGATACCTCACTCGACCCAATCGGACCATGCAGCGTATTTGAAGTCTGGGGACTACTTTTTCTCCGCGGAAGCTTTTTTCCGCGACCGCATTACCGCCAGACCGCATCACCGCGGATGAATACATGCCCATGGGCCCTTTGCCGGAACTATAGTCACCCAGAGTTACCTCCCCCTAGATTGGAACTCTTCTGTGCTAGAGGTAGTTTTTGGTCTCGGCCTGGTGGCACCCCCTCCTCCACGTGACCTCCACAAAACAAAGTTATTTCCCTGGAAAATGAGCCTCGAGCGGGTTGTTTTATACTACTTACAGCTCATACATGTACTTCATAGAGGCACTGTTTCAGTGTTTGCAATAGTCAGTACTGTTTCAGTCCTTAAAAGTGACAGTACTGTTGCAGTGCTTGATAATGTCAGTACTTTTTCAGTGCTCACAAGTGACAGCACTTTTTCAGTGCTAAGAATCGACAGTACTTTTTCAGTGCTTAAAAGTGACAGCACTTTTTCAGTGCTTAGAATCGACAGTACTTTTTCAGAGCTTCAAAGTGACAGCACCTTTTCAGTGCTTAAAAGGGACAGCACACTTTCAGTGCTGTTTCAGTGCTTATAAGTGACAGTACTGTTTCAGGGATTAAAAGATGATGTTGAGTAGCAGTACTGGTTCAGTGCATATATTAAACAACACTGTTTCGGTACTTTTCTACCACAGCTCTTTTTCAGTACTGAAGCTTTTTTTGCTGTGTATGGTCTAATTCTTTTATAAATGACCTACGCTCATGATACCACGATATATCTACCATACGGACATCTTTTCACATAGTTCATACTGCATGGTACCGAATATCTAATGATAATACCCACACCACAACTTAAAGTTGTGCCATAGGCCCATTTACAATCACCGGGAATATTTAAGCGATTAGAGTCACAATTTTTAACAAAATGAGTCTCTTGTAGAAATAAAATGTCAATTTCATTGTGAAACACAAAATCACGAACTTGTCCTTGCTTGTCATTGTCTCGTAAGCCCATTTGTGTTTAAAGTTCCGATCCTAAACACTGCAGAACTGGCCATTAGAAAGAATAAAACAGAGGTGCTAATTGAATCCATTG